>QKWP01001329.1:38579-92332 GCA_003550325.1 Gigaspora rosea | reverse complement strand
TTGTTTTTATTTTACTTGAAATTTGGAGATAAGATGTTAAAATTTGTCTTTTTTGATCAAAAAACCAAAATTGTGCATCAAATCTCTAAATTACAAGTAAAATAAAAACAAAACAGCCGTTTTGATGTATGTTTAGGTGCTGAACAAGTTTACTTAGTGCATTTTGTTAGAATTAATTAATAAGTATTTGTGAATTATAAGATTTTATAAAATTTTATTAATAAAATTCTGTAAAATCTTATGATTCATAAAATTTTACTAATTTACTCTAACAAAATGTACTAAGTAAACTTGTTCAGCGCCAAAAATTACATATAAATATATTCGGACTCAGACCAGTCTGCAGACTTCGGACCAGACCCAGACCAGACTCAGACTTGACTGAATATAAAAGTCTGAGTCCGGTCCGAAAATCAGACCAGGCTCAGACTTGACTAAAGTCTGGTTCGAGTCCAGTCTGTAGGAGCACTAGGTTCAGGTTCATGTTCAATAATTTTAAGTTCAGGTTCAGTTCAGGATTGAACTTTTAGAGCAGGTTCAGGTTCAGGTTCATTGAACCTGAACCTGAACCTCTATTGAACTGAACTGAACTTCAGAACCCTAATGTATCTACATTTTTGCACCGGCCTATACTATTATAATACTAATAAAAATATAACAAATTTACTATACTACAATAAAAAGCCTAGCATTATCTAATTGCTTTATAAGTACCTAAATGCAACCTGTTATACCAGCTTATAGATAAGCCAGGTTTCTGTGTTAGCTCTGTCAAGAACCAAACTACAGTAGCTTGGAGCCACTTTTAATATACTTCTTTACTGATTTGTCCAAATTAAGGCAATTTTCCTTTTCTTAATACTTTGGCATTTTCTTTATTAGTAACCTTTCAGTTTGGTCAACTTGCCACAGCAGTGTTCTTCTCTTTATTCTTGTCTAGATGGTTAAACTCTTTTATACTTCTTGTAATTCCTGTTTTTCTTTTCCATTCTGCAACCTTTATACATCTTCCTTTTCAAATAAAATTGTAAAAGCCATTTCATATAAAAAATAGAAAAATATTAATACAAATCTTAAGATTTTTTTCTGATTCCCCTGGACTCCAACTTTTTTTCTGATTCCCCTGAACTCCAACTTTTTAAATACACTTTCTAAAAGCAGTCCTTTGGCTAAAAGTACTTTTTAAAAATATCTTCTTTCTATTGCTAATTCCTATACTAAAAATAACCTTTTTAAAGTCTTTTAAAGGTATTAAACTCCTTTTTTTTAGCTAAAAGTTCCTTTTATATAACCTTTGCAGCTACCGTTTCAATATTCTGCTATATTGTCTTCAGGCTCTTGCAACCTGCAAAGTGCTCAAGAGTCTCTGGCTCATTTTCACTATATAGTTTATAGCTAGTATTCTTGTATATCTCTGGCTTTCATTTTTCCAATTCCTGCAGAAATGGCAGCTCATTATATAGAATTTTCAACCAAAAAGCTAGATGTTTGCCCCTTGCTATTGAGTTATATTTTACTTCTGACAATTCCCTCAATTGTAACCAAAATAGCTGCCAGTGAAATAGCTCCTTGTTGTTTTCTTCTCACTTCAAATTTTTATAAGCACAAGATGCTTTCTATTCTGCACCAACTTGGGTATTTTGTATTCTTTTAATAAAGGATCTTATTCTCATTTCTACTATGTAATTCTTCCAACTAAGACTGTATGTCAACTAGTCATTCATTTCTGGTATGATATTTACTACCACATCCTGTCTGGCCCCTTTCTTTGCAAGAAAGTTAGCTCTGTTATTCCAGAAGTTGTTATTATAGCTTTTGACTTTAATAAGCTCTAACTTAATTAGCTTTGTTTGTATTAGGTTCTGGATTTCATCTTTATGTCATAGTTCTTAACTTTACACCATTTTGATATCATATCTAGGTATCTTTTCCCTCCTCTTACATATTCAATTGCAACTGCACTATCTGAATGAATTAAAACTAAACTATTAATAAAACTGTTAACAAAACAAGCCAAATAGCTACTAATTTTGGCTTCGAAGATGAAGGCCAGTTTTCTAATCTAGCAAAACCCTCCAATACAATTCTAGTCTGTCTGCACTCAGCCAGCACCCATAACTGATCTATCCTCCTTTTTAAATAAAGAACCATCTGTGTAAAAGATGAATTCATTTCTCTCTTGGTCTAGATTGTAACTAATCTGCTTAGCAAATAGCTGCTTAAGTACCAATTCGAACCTCTACTTATCCAACATTTCTAGTTCTCTTCGTTCTACTAGTTTTAACTGTACCACTTCTCTATTTGTTTTCAAAGCAAGTTCTTTTTGCATTTCACCTTTCTTTTCTATGAAAGAAACCTTTACTAGATGTTTTAAAAAATTAAAAAGCTTCATAATAGCCAATCACAGTTAAAAATTCGAAGGTTCTAGGTTGCAAATCAATAAAAATCTTATTTGCTATTGGGCAGGGGACGATGATTTTCTGCATTCACGGAATTTTGCAGAAAAAACATTATTAAAAATAGTGATTTTGGGCCGGGATTTAGGATCCTTACTCATCGTAATCCCGGCTGACATTAATTTTGGCCGGAATTTACAACTCGTAATGCTGGTCGATTTATGTAATTCTGGTCAGACCGCAGAATTTTTGCAAAATTCTCTTTTTACACGGACGGAATTTGTATTTGTCACCGTAGAAAATTACCGTCCTTGCTGCGGGAGGAATCTCGTAAATGAATTCCACGTGACTGCGTTCATGGCATCTAAATTATGCGGATCTCAGGATTAAAAATGTTGGAAAAATTAATTTCATCATTCTTACCAATTCAACATTAATTTCACCAATGGTGATGAAATTATTTCCCTTTCTAATTTTATTTTACCAGCATCTTTACTCAGAATTAAGGTTGAAAATCATGCAAATTATAATTACATTACATACAAACTACTGTACACTGTAACAAAATTTATGATTATTATACCAATGCGATAAAAGTTGGATTAATATTAATAATTGTTACTATATACGAGCTATAATTTTAAAATATACGCCAGGTACTATAACAATTTTGTCGGCGTATAACCAAACTTGCATAAAATTTTGTTTCATAAACTTAATACTAAACAAAATTATGTAAAATTACAATCCCACCCGAAATTGGAACTTTGGCATCAGTTTTTGGTATTGGTTTAGGGTTTGACATCTATGCCGAAACCCAAAATCTTTCAAGAAAAATAGGTTTTGGCTCCCATCTTTAGTAGCGAATTTAATTTGAGTTGAGTTTGATCATATCTTTTATATTTGCTTGATTCAAGTAAACAACTGAGAAAAATCTGGCCAAACTCATACAATATCATCATACAGTCTAAAAATGCCAAAATTTAAAAAAAATTTTCATAAAAATCCAAACTAAAGATCTTATCAAAATCAATCTTTAAAAGTTACATACAGTATAAATATTTTGAAATTATATAGTCGTAAATTTAAAGATTCATATACTTCATATATACTTTTTTAAAAATAAAAACTCGCTCTTGCAGATTTGCTTAGAAAAAAAAATATAAGAGAAATTTTTATTTTAAGCAATTTAAAAGCTATATCATTTGAATTTATCATTAATAGAAACACCTAATGTCTTGTCCGGTACAGCTCAATTTAAAATGTTTAAATAAATCAAATATATATCCTTATATACAACATACTTATTATAACGTACTATACGTATAGTACATACGTATGTTCATAAAATTATCGTTAATGGAACACCTGCAAAGAAAAAAATTTGGCATAAATCTATTTTATTTTATTTTATCTTTATTACATTCTATGATGCGAATTAAATCCCAGAATTATTCACAACAAAATTACATTACATTAAAAACCCCATTACTATAGCCCAATCATATAAAATTTGCATAAATTGATTTTATACAGTCTATCAGAATCTGATATAGCGAATCGATATATAGAAATATATAAATTTATATGATCATATACATTTATGCTGCAAAAAATTTCATTATATCAAAATATTCGCTATATAAAAAATTCGTTATCTTGAGCTTTAACTATAGTTAATTTGCAAAACTTTAACAATAATTAAATACATTAAATTATCATTTATTACAATAAAGCAATAACAAAAGTAATAATCCCGAATAAAAGTCCTACAAACTTCGAAATTTGTTTTCTTGATCCACCGCTTATTGGAGAGGGTGAATTCAAAGAACTTGTAGGACTACTCTGTACACCATTCTGTGCTCCATTCTTTGCATCATTCGTATTCGTTGTACTCGTTGTTGTGTCATTTTTTGTCTTATCAGATGTTTGTGTTTGAACTGCTGCGGAATTAGTTGTTGTCGGTGAAGTTGTAGTTGTTGCTTGTGGATTGAAACCTGGAATAGTACCAGTAGTTCCGTTGATCGTGAAAAAACCAGAGAAGTCAAAATATGACGTGTTTGATGGACTTGTATATTTAATAAAGCTATAAAAAATAAATTATAAAAAAAAAGTTCATTAAACGTGTTAGCAGTTGCATTAAGAAATGACATAGTATAAAAAAAATAAGACATACTAAAAAGATCCCGAGGGTCCTAGTTTCTTTGGTACTTTAAGTGACAGCGAAAGTTTGGTTCCTTTGACATGTTCGGCAATAATTCCAACCTCCACTTGATTATTTGGTCCACCTGTATCATTATTAAATTAATTAAATATGTCGATATACATTTATAACGACAATAATAAATTTCATAAAATTTAAATCAATATATACCAGCCATCAAGTGAATGGTTACATCCGTTAAATCTTTCAGCAAAGGTGGATTGTTATTTTCTTTCCATTTTATTGTTTCTTTATCACCAGCATTCCAAACTACACCTTGAAAAGGGGTGAGTGTCTCTATGCTTGCGTAAATTACAGGGATTAAGAATCCTACGACAAACAAGAGGATAGTAAATTTCATTTTAACGAAGTGTTGAAAAAATAATGGTGATGAATAATATTGTCAGTATTAAATGTTTTCAGCAAGAAAGAACCTTAAAGTTAGTGTTGTTGACTAAATTTATTCGATAAATCTAGGTGATATTATGTAGGTAACTCGATTTTCTATTCGCAACCAGGCGAAACCGAAACTAACACTTTAAAGGATTAAAACAATTAAACTGAACAAGAAAGATCAAAGGAACTAAGTGTTTAATTATTTAATATCACATCTTAATATTTACGATATGAAACAATAAGGACACGAGATTAGCATACATAGACAATAGTTTTTTTTATATTTAATACATAATAAAGTTGCACTAAGTTATCATATTTGAATGAATTTTAAACAATGAACCTTTCCTTTTATTGCATGTATGCATAATTATATTTCCGCTTTCCTTAGCTGAATAAAGATAATAATGGATTTACTTATTAATAAAATATTGTTCATGATCTTATTTTACAAAGAAGCAAAACTAATTCGAAATTGGTAAATGTGGACTTCTTAATAAAAAAAGTAATCTAAAAAAGTTTTGTAATTAATGATGAAACCAAAAAAGTGTCAGATAAATATATATGGAAATAAAATGATGATAAAAATAAACGTGGAGTGGTTAGTTGTGCATATACGATTTTCATTAGGTGTCCCCTGCATTATTTGTTAAATTAACTATTCTTGGTCACGTATTGTACACATACTAAAAGCAATCAAGTTTCACTTATAAACAATTTATTGAACTTTATAAATTCAATTCCAATTCAAATTATATGTTCAATTTACTGGATTTATAAATATGTCAACACCGCAGTTACCAGATTTTGAATATTATATATGTTTAATGTTTACATGTTATTATTAGAAAAACCAGCTTTATAATTTGCTCCCCATCCCTTTTTTGCTATAAAAAAAGTACTACAATTCTGCAGATTTGTGAAATTTGACTTTATCAGCTATTAATCCCCTAAATTTACAAGTCTAATTTTACGAATTTGTAATATTAAAGTGTTATTATTGGAATCTAAAACTGAGTAATACCAAAATACCAAGAAATCAAGAGAACCCCCGTTTTCTCTTGACGTTACTCATTTTTAGATTCCGATAATATTATTTTAAGTGACAGATTCATAAATTTTGGATCTCGCAAATTTATAGGATTTAAATAAAGGTTTCCTTTGAACAAATAGATATACTGGTATTTACTTCATCTTCAAGAATCATTACCCTCCCTTATAAGTATCAATCATAACACTATCACTATTATTAAATTCGTGAATACATGATATCATGTGCATCAAAAAGATATAATTTTCTTGATGTTTATTATACTACATTTCGAAGACACCAAGGTAGTTTTTCGATTTGACTTGATTTTAGATCTTTTTGCGTCACAATTTGTACTTCAACTCAAGCGTATCTCAAGAAATTATTCCACTCTTGTAACTCTGACCAAACAGATTTCAAGATCAGGTCAATAAAAAATCAATGAATCCAAAATAAAATCGCCTTCGGCGGTTTAATTCAAATGTTTCTTGTTTTACTAATTTTGAAATTATCTATTTTAATTAGTGTTTCAATTCATGTGGTTTTGATTGGCTACCCAGACAGCTGATCAAAAGTTACGGCTAATGGTTAAATTAATTCTTAAAGGCGGAAAATCGTAAGAATCATAACAGCCAAATGGAATGCATGCAACAGGAAACACGTAATTCCATTATTTCTTCATATATAGCCAGCTTGATAGAATATCTCCACAAAAGAAAAATCATAATTGCAATGAGAGTTGCCATCGGATCAATCGGTTGGGCTGTTCCCGCCTGCCGAAACAGGCTCGCTTTTTTACTAACTTTAAATTCAATAAAAAAAATAGCCTCTGGCCATCATAGTCCAAATAAATACAATATATGTCGTGTAATGTGAACACATTTCATGCACGTATTTATGTCGGCAATCTATGTTGGTAAATGTGATTGGTGACTTTATTTAAATTACAGAAATATGTATAAATATATTCACGCCCTACGTAATACTGTAACTTTTATATAAAACATTATATTATAACGTGCTTTATTTGCCTCATATGCCATCCTAAAATTTGGCTCTTGTTGTTCTTTTTTGGATATTACGAATTTTTTATCGGGGCTGATGAAATGGTAAAGTAAAAACTGTAAAGAAGAAAATAATGAAGTATTTAAATGCTTAAAAAAGAGTTTTTTTTTTTTAATATCAGTTAATCGGCTTGAAATTAAGAAATAACGCATTTTAATTTTTCATTGATATTTTCTAATCTAGACTAGCTCTGACTGATAAATGATTAAGTATATAAGTGGCTCTTTAAACCCCCTTTTTTTTTGTTTCAAAAAAAACTAATATATAACCATCGTTCCCGATTCACCATTAGTTTAACGTATAAACATTCGTTGTTTTTTTCACTTTCCCGAAGTCCGCCTTCCCGGAATTGATTTTGTTCATTTCACCGACAATCACTTCACTGACAACTTAGTTCACCAACAGTTTATTTCACAACAAAGTGATTCCAGTCATTGTCATTAGGGTCAGGTTTAGAGGTTAGTGCGATTTTTTTTAAAAAAAAAAAAACTTGTCGAAGTAATTGTCGGTGAAATAAACGTGCAGGTGAAACAAGATATCGGTGAGTTGATTATCGGTGGAATTATATGGATCCAATTATGTCATGTTAGCAAAATGTATTGTCAATATTACGATTTCGAGGAAATGGCATTTCAGAAAAACATATTTCGATGTAACCAGGGTTGGCACATTTATCCATTGAGGTGAATGGAGAACAACTCCATTGGCTTCACTCCATTGCTCCATTTGCGAATGGAGTCAATGGAAGTCAACTAACTTATAATATAGTATTTAATAATTAATAACTAATTCCATTGGCTCCATTGGCTCCACTGGTTCCATTGGCTCCATTTGTTAGCAATTTTTCAATGAAGTATATCCTGCCTGTAACCATAAATATTACATAATTGTCATACAATCATCATTTAGGTTCGACACTAGAAATTTAAGCTATCAATGATATAGTATTTGTTCCCAATTGATTTTATAAACTGTATTTTATAAAATATACAGAGTTGGTCAATCACGGTCAAAACTGGTCTGGTCAAAATGGTCTAGTCTATTAAATATAAAAAAATAATACAAACCTTATATATTTTAATATACATATATATACACTATATATTTAAATATTATTTGACCAATTTAACCAATCACTGGTTAAAAAACACATATTTTAACTAAATGATAACCAGTTATTTCTAGTACAAATAATAACTTATTTACTATATAATTACTAGATATTTTTGTAGCTTAATTATTTTTAGTTAATATGCTTAAATACATATATTATCTAGTAATTATATAGTAAATAAGTTATTATTTGTACTAGAAATAACTAGTTATTATTTAGTTAAAATATGATATTTTAACCAGTGAATATTAAACCCTTTGACCAAATGGTCAAATTGGTCAGGTCAAGCTTGACCGTTGAACGAACCGTGCCAACTCTGAAAATATACTATTAAGGATTAGTATATACAACGATATTATTAATTGATGAAATCGATGCGATCTATTCAGAAATTATTATTGACTAATTAACTCTATATAATTCGTGTTGTTTGTAATATCGTAATTTGAGGCAAATCATACTCCCTTATTAAAGTACCCGCCACCGTCAATTTGGTCAAATTAAATAGTAAATTTCCGGCCTCAGAAGGGAGTACTAATCAATTTTAAGGCCTAGGAACGTAAGGGACCCGAAGTACTACTGATAGTTATTAATGTCTCTAAATGATGTTCGTTTTACAGTTATTTATGCTGTCATTGCTAAAAGGTAACATTTCGCGAATTACGTCTCAACAAAAGGCTTGGATGATATATGATACTTGTCAGCCAAAAATTATAACGCAGATTAACCAATGGAAAACAAAGGTGAGTGGCAGTATATAGGAGGCTTATGTAACTGCGAACAAAAGTCTCTTTACTAGTTTGTTAAAGTTATTTTAAAAGACGTGATTTGTGATTACTTTATGTGATAAAGCACATAAGAATATTAACCCATGATAATTCCCTTTAATTATATTCTAGAATTCGACCGAATCACTATAGTCACGCCTATGACGAGAAACCAAAAAGAAAAGGTATAAATGTTAGCTGCACTAACGATTATGAGGTTTCATATGAAATATTTGGGGTGAATCAATAGAAAAGGATAAATTTCAGAAACCCTGTTCAACTAACTTATGTTTCTTGAATCAATGCAACATAAGTAGTAACGTTCTATAAAACCTGCTCTTATTATTTTTTTTAGAAACTACAAATCTAAATAAAATGTTGCTTTACTACTTTAACAAATTTATCAAAATTTTTAATAAGATAACTTTTTTAATTGTTATTCTAATTGCTGATAAGCATAAAGCATTTTAATATTAAGTAGCTAGTCAACGTAGCTGTATTAAAGTTAGAAATGTATTTAATTTTGCATTATAAATAAATATATACTTTTTATGATTCCTTAACATAATAAATTATAATATAAATTGATTTGAAATAGGAAATCCAAAATTAAAAGTTAAAAAAATTGGTTAAACACTAACAGAGTAACATTGTTAGAAGATCAATCAACCAAAAATTTTAAAAAGGTGATGTTATAAAGAGTAGGCATAAACAGTTTAACATTATCATAAATTATGTAGTTAGATTGAATAATCTCCCAAAGATACCATATAATATAAGTCAAGTCAGTATGTCTTTTAATGCCACTTCATGACTTTTAAAGCACATGAAATTCTGACAGACTTCGGAAGATCACGTGCATAAATCGATCCTTCGCCCTGGTGTTGTTCTAGCAAACTACATATATTATAGCTAGCGTTCCGCCAAACAGATCCGGAACCGACCGGAACCGACCTCCGGATCTATTATTAAAAATTCGAACCGAAATCAAATAATGCACGTTATTTCGGGTCGGGTTCCAATTTTTTTCGACTTCGGGTCCTTATTTGGACTTTTTTGGTTCGGGTCCGACCGCACGGAACCGGATCGTGCGGACACTAATTATAGCGAAGTTAGTGCAATTTTACTTAATATGCCAAAATCTGCTGAATTTTTTATTTTTCGGGTAAACTATACAATTGTGGTTTTATCACTTCGTTCCTATTATCTAAAATCTGCAAAGGAAGTTATTTAAATTATCAGCAGATTAAAAAGTGTTATTTAAATTGTACGTGATTATAAAGAACATTTATTAATCTAAAACATGGTTATATCTAATGTTCCCATGGTCATTTCCCCGACAGGCCATTGACATACGAAATATCTATCAATAATATATACCCGCATCTAAAAATGTTTAACCCTATGTGATGTGATGCTAACTCATACAGGAGGGTCACCAAAATTCCTGTCGGAATACGTCGGAGTGCATTGGATCATGGTCGGCTGGATCGGAATCGATCAATTTCGTCCCAAGATCATTAAAATTTTACTAATGAATCATTGAGCCAAAATAATTCACGCGATTGCTAACGTTAAGAACATTAAAATGTGTTTTTTAAATTATAATACTGTAATATGAAAAATATGAGTGCTATAATGGAAATATTTATGTTAGGAACATCATGTTTATTATTTATCAGACTTAGCCTTGTTGCAATTCGAATAAGTTCGAATAAGTTCGAATAAACTTTACTTAAAGCGTTCACCTTCTATGGACTCAGAATCCGACACCTGTTTGATAAATCAGATTCTTCATTAAATTCATTTAAAGAAGTGCTCGAGAACGTCTCAAATGATTCAAGTACTCTTCTAAGCCTAGTTCACGAATTACAAGTTGAGATGAGTTCAGCCTCTATTTGGTATATAGAGGTTTGGTATAAAGAAGCAATCATACAGTGCATACGTACTGTAACCGAACGTGGATTATCCGGATTTATACATTTACCGTATAGCGAAATCACGCACAGTGGGCATTATTTCGAATTTCGGCCCGAGTTAAGATTAATTTAGGCCGAAATTCGAAATGACACCCCTGCACGTTGTTTTACGACATTCAAAGATTTAATTATTTTTCTTAGGCGACAAATTACATGCATCTTTCGTCATTTAAAAAGCTAAAATATTTATCCTAAATGGACGGAAAAACCGGATTTTTAAAATTTCCTTGACCGTTAGCAAAAAATATATATATATATATAAATAACCGTGTTTCATGAATGTAAGTACGAACACTCAATATCGTGACTCAAATTTTATATATTACAATATAAACTTATATTCTTGTAATCAAAAACAAAATGTCTCACGAACTCCAAAGTTTATTAGAAGTTTTTCAACATCTCGTATCAACTAGACCAAAAGAAAAAGTTCTTATGGCCCCAAATGGTGCGGAATATGAAGAAATCAATTATCAAGACTTTTATTATCATTAATAAATACGCTAACTATTGGAGTAAACAATTGGGAAATGAAAACCTAGATAAAGATAGCGTAATTATCAAGGCTTTGATATTATCATTAATAAATACGCTAACTATTGGAGTAAACAATTGGGAAATGAAAACCTGGATAAAGATAGCGTAATTGGCTACTTCACAAAGCGACCCTGAATACTAGTATAACTTCATGGCTTTATGGAAATTAAGCTTTACAATTTTATTCCTTAGTCCTAAAAATTCTGAACCTGCTTTGATTCACTTACTTAAAGAATCTAAATCGCATATTCTCATCTACGATTCTCAACTTTCAAAAATTTCCAAAAACGCACAAAATGAATTAGTTTCTCAACATTCGCAAGCACTTAAAATTTTTCAACTTCCTAACAGTTTAAAGAATGAAAGCATTGATCATTCAACTTCTGTTCTAAAACTAGATGAGGATCCTTATGAAAATTTATCGCCATTTTTCATAGTTCCGGTTCAATTTCATTTCCTAAATTAGTTCCTCTCACCAATCGTTATTTTTTGCTTTTTGAAAAAACCTATAAAGCTGATGATATTGTCTTAACATATGGAGCGGCAGTCTCAATAACCACTATTTTCTATCCTGGTTCTGTATTTGTATTTCCAATCGTTTCAGGATCGGTTCCTTTAGTAAACGAAATTTTACATAGTCTAAACCAATCTAAGGCTAATTTTCTTTATACCTTACCTTCCACTATCGAACAAATTTATAAAAATCGTCCTGAGGAAATTAAAACTTTATTAAAATTAAAATCTATTAATTATAGTGGTGCTGCATTATCACCTCAAATAGGTGAACAACTTGTTCAATCTGGTGTCAATATCCAATCTGCTTATGGTTCAACTGAAACAGGAGCTCTTATGAGAACATCTGAAAATTCTTCTAATATTCCATGGAATGCAATTAAGTTGGTAATACCAGAAAGTGACATAAACTGGATAGATAGGAATGATCTTCTTGATGACGCGAAAGAATTAGTTATAAAAAAAGGAACTCCAACCCTTTCAAACATTAAAGGAAATACTGAGGATGGTGGTTATAGAATAGGTGATCTTTTCCTTGAAACGCCAAAAGGCTCCGGTTTTTATATTTTACTTGGTCGAGCTGATGATACAGTTGTTCATACAGTAGTATTGGAGAAAAGACAAATCCAATACCGATTGAAGATACGATCCGTCTTAATCAATTTGTTAAACAAGTAGTCGTCGTTGGATTTAATAGACCTTTCAATTGTCTTTTGATAGAACTCAATTATGAAAATATCAAAATGACTCCTTTCTTAGATATCACCAAAAATATTTTTGATTCAATACATCAAGCTAATAATGATTGTCCATCACATTCACGAATCTTTGATGAAATGGTTTATATCTTACCTCTTGAAGGAAAAACAATACCTCGTACCATTAAAAATAATGTTCAACGTAAGAAAGTTGAAATAGAACGTAAAGAAGAAATTAAAATGCTTTCGATAATTTTGAAAATGCCAAACCCGTTTCAAATAATAACCTTTTTTAATAACCAATGGAATGAAGATTCTTAAAATCCATTATATTAGATTCCCTTAAATCAGCTATCGGAGATTCATTTTCGTTAACTGATGATGGTTTAGATTCTTTATCTGCAACAAAATTACGAGCTATTCTTCAAAAACAATTCCCAGTTATCAATCTCCCTCATGATGTTATTTTTGAATATAATACATTTCAAAGTCTTACACAGTATCTGACAAAAGAATTATCAAAAATCAGCTTTACACAAAATCAAAATACTGAAGATGACTATAAAGCAAAATTACAAGCTCTTAAAACGAAATGAACTCTTATATTCAAAAATACAGTACACATGATAAATTTCCTCCCGTTAGTAACTTTAATAAGATTAATGGAATCGTAAATGGAAAAATTGGTGAAACGGTTCTTACAACAGGAGTTACTGAATCTCTTGGTTCTTTTATTCTTCGTGATTTATTAAACATCCAAACATACTTAAAATTTACTGTTTGGTAAAGAAAATCATGGATGGTCTCGATTAAAGGATTCATTTGAACAGCGTCATTTAGATACTTCCTCATTATCTAAGGAACGCGTTATTATTTTACCAAGTGATTTGGGTGATTCGAAATTTGGACTAACCGAAAAGATTTATTCAAATCTTGTACAAGAAGTAACACAAATTCACCACGTCGCTTGGAGATTAGATTTTAATAATAAAATTGAAACTTTTGAACGTGATAATATTGCTGGAACTGTTCACCTTCTTATGCTCGCCCGTGAAGCATATACTCATCATACATCAAGTATCAGCACAACTGTTAGGTCCAAGACAAATGTTAAAGAAGATGAATTACCTCACGATATTTCAAATGCAGTGCTTAATGGATATGGTTTATCAAAATTCATTACTGAAAATGTATGTGCTGAATGGTCACGAAAAATTGGGTTTAAACTTGAGATTCATCGCGTTGGACAAGTTTGTGGTGATTCAGTTACGTGAGTTTGGAATACTCAAGAACATATTTCTCTTATGATAAAAGGTGCTCAAATTATGAAAATTATGCCGGATTCATATTTATTAAATGTTGATTGGATTCCTGTTAATGTCGCATCTCAAAGCATCTCATTAAGTGCACCTTTTGTTAATGGTAGTGATTATGTTGAGTTAATCATATACTTAATCCGAAGCATGTCACATGGAATGAATTTTTAAAATCTTTACAACAAAGTGGAATAGATTTTAAAATTGCTTCGAATAAGGAATGGTTGAATACATTATTAAATACACCTGAATATCAAAATGTGGATAAAAATCCAGTAGCAGCATTATCGGGTTTCTTTGAAAAGGCTATGAGTGAATCATTAGAAAAACATGAACCATTATTTGAAACTCAGAAATCATCAAGTCGTAGTTTAGCACTTTCTAATTGTCAAAAAATTGATGTGAAATTAATCAAGTTATATGTTAACCATTGGAAAAATATTTCATTCTTAGATTCTTAAACAAATAACTTTTTTATTAACGTTAAATTTACTCTTCAAAACCTTCTTATTCATTTCGCATTTTGTATTAATTAATCTCAATGTAAACTATGTATAATTTAATAAAGAATGAATTTGGATTTGCGCAACACATTTTTGAAAATTTTATCACGCTGTTTCTTCATTAATTGCATTAATGACATTAATTGCATTAATCGCATTAATGTCATTAATCGCATTACACTACAAAAATAATTTCGAATAAATTAAAAATATGCGAGGTTCGATTAGCAGAATTTAAAAATAAAAACGTGACGATCGATTAGCAGAATTTAATAATAAAATATGACGATTAGCAGATTATGTTATAATTAATTGCACTATAGTTCCGGGCAGAATTATGTTGGTCGAGAGCCGGAATTATTTTAATGCCGGCCAAATTAAACGGGTTAAACGGGTTAAACGGGTTAAACGGTTAAACGGTTAAACGTAAAAGATTAAGAAAAATTTTGGGCAGTTCCAATCCCTATGTCGGAGAATTCTAGTTAGTTGCATGTATAAAAAGACCAATATATTCGCTTTTCTTGTATTTTCAGGTTATTTTCCTCCTTTATAAATAATGTAATATTTACAGTATTTATATTGTATCTTTTAAATTATATTCTTTGATTATTACTGTGCATACTTATTTCTTTATTGATATTTTACTATTTCACATCTATACCTGTTAACTACTTGTATTCACGATTTATCTACTCACATATTTCTTATTCGTATCTTGTATTCGTTTACCATCCTGACATATCCTGGCACTCATTAACCTGATGCTCTCCTTCCAATATAAATTCCGACCCAGAATTTTAGTGATACAAATAGAAAACGAATTAATCGATTAGTTGTAAAGTTGACAACTAATCGATTGGAATTTTACAGACCCGAATCGACTAACCGATTGGTGAATTAATCGACTAGTCGATTGGTCGATTAATTATAAAATATCGACCCGGCTGTCTCAGTTGCTACTTTACGTGTATTTTTTATCAAGTTTCGTTTATTATTTATTCAACTAATCGATTAATCGATTAATCGATTGGCCAACTAATCGATTAGTTGAATAAAACCGATTAATCGATTAGTTGGATAAAATGATCTATCAAATAATCGATGGAAAATTTTCATCGCTACAGAATTTTGGGTATTGCCCCGTAAAAAATATCTGGGTACTAGTAAAAATGTCACCTATAAACCTTCTTTCTCCCTTAACTTCAAATCAACCCTTAAACCTAATTTAAATTGCTTCTCTTTGGATACTTTTCAAACAAGAAATTGTAATATTGATCATTTGCGCCTGTAACACAAACAATCTATGGTGCGTTGAGAGTAAAAAATTCCCAGCTGATAATTTTGCTATAGAACCTGCTAGTACTGTACTAAACGCCGATCTAGATCCGACGCATCCGACCCAGAAATTTGGTTACCCTCCTGTGATGCTGCTTAAATGACCTGCCGGTGAAGTGACCACCAGGAAAATAGCAATAACGATTTAAATAAATTATCATTAATTTTTAATTATTAATTATAACTCAAATCAAAAAATTTTACCCATACGAATTTCACCAATCTAATTTTATTCACCAGCATCTTTAATTTAACAACATAAACTATTCAAATAATTTTATTTTTCGCGATAGTTTAGCGTATAACATTCATTAATCTAAATAATTGAAATAAGATATTCACGACTAATCCTAATAGCACTAAAATTTTAATGTTTATTATCCGAGAGATTCTAGCCTATTGGGATTCTAAATTGATAGGCTTATGAATGCTGGAATAATTGAGATTTAGTACTGTAACAAATCGGCATTTAGATAAAAATTTTTTATTATAAAATTTTTTGCCGATATCCGAGTTACAATTTTGAGATTAATATTTTTAAAATTTTAATTATATAAAAAAAAAGATCCTGGTTGGTGGGTCAAAATAAAAATTTAATGTTAGAGAACCAAAAATACCAGTTTGCATGACCTTTAAAATTTTTTATAATAAATTTATTAAAATATGTTTAAATGTAACATGTTTTTAAATTTATATCTTATAATAAAATTTTGGTTTATTTAAAAAATTTTAATTATTTTCAAAATTGCAGGCAAACTTGACTGCAAAACAGTTTAAGGGATACAGTTACACCGCTTAAGAATTTAAGCGCGATGCCAGTCTTTTGATGATAAACCTCTAAGGATTGATAGGGTCGTTTCTTAATTATAATATCAGCATATTTGCGACCAATACCATCGATACCAGAAAGCCAACAACGACTTGATGTGTTAATATCCGATGGTATTACGTTAGCATAAATGAAGACTCTACCGGAAAATGGGCCAAGATATTCTTTCCAGTTATTTTGATGAATTATCCCTGAACGTGCAGGAAGCTGTGAAGCATCTATCTGAGTTTTTCCAGTTATTATTACAAGAAATATATCACTAATGTCAGCAGCTGTATTTCCTTCCTCAAGATATGTATTGAACAATATATTGGTTTTACAATCAAGCTTCTTTATCTGCAAAACCTCGGTGATATTTCTTTCTTGCCCCGTGGATGTTTTTTCTGCAATGTAACAATATATCACCAGCAGGGGCACCTTCACAAGAGCTATCCATTAATTGCACTATTGATCCCATTTTCATGTATAATAGAAGCTGTAGAATGTATTGTGTGGATAAAGAGTTTAACTTTCTTGTTATATATTCCTGATTTCAATACTTGGAAATCTGATGCAAATCGTTCGAAATTCTGCCAAAGCTGTGCACCTAGTGAGACTTTTTCAGGATTATGAAAGTGTTGGATTTCATCATAATCATCAAATCCCCAATTTAAAAGAATTGGATCGTTAACCGCACATGTTATCAATAATAGCCACACATGAAGGCAAGTTAATCTGCCAAATGCGCTATTTTTTTCAGCTTCAAACCGAACTAAACCCATTTCAGCAGATTGGTCTGGGCAAAGATCAGTACCTGGTACAGGAAATTAATACTGAGTGGTGTGTTACTCAAAATTACTGCAACAATTCGTTATAAGAGTCTGAATAAAGATCTTCTAATTCAATAAGCAACTGATGAACGATGTCACTAACACAACGATCACCTGCTTAAATGCTTCCAGTGCACGACCATTTCCACCCATAACTCCATCAAGAATTTCACGAGGGGTTTCTCCATATCAAATACTGGTTTATGGAAACGATTAAGAGCCTTTAATTGTGGAGCAGGCAATTGAATGCGTAATTGTCGAGATTTTGCCAAAATATCCCTCATGGGCATCATACTTGTGGCAGAGCAGCACCCGATGATGAATGATTCAGAAGTAATTATAAGGTTCGCTATGAGTGAAAGGCATGAATAAAATTTGCTACCTTCGCTCAACTGTCATCAGAATTTTCTATTTGCCTGTGAACACCATCAAGCAGCAAATATACCGTTAGATCGCTCAGTCTTTTGATGCCAGAACGAGCAATACGTTTGAATATGACATTTGGATTCAAAAAATGATGCTTTTTGCATTTTTGAACTTCTATAAAATCAATGCCAGATTTTGGTTGTAACTGCCATAACATTCGTGTACCAATTGAAGTAATGGATCTTTAGTCCTGATCTGGAACGTAACTTGTTCCATTTTCGAAGTTTACGAATTAATGTATTGCCAATGCATTTTTTTCAACTCATGTTATTGACTACAGATCGAGCTATTT
The DNA here is from genome assembly GCA_003550325.1 of Gigaspora rosea. Taxonomy (NCBI): domain Eukaryota; kingdom Fungi; phylum Glomeromycota; class Glomeromycetes; order Diversisporales; family Gigasporaceae; genus Gigaspora; species Gigaspora rosea. The sequence goes on along the minus strand of QKWP01001329.1, from coordinate 74,124 downwards.
TGTTGCAATTCCATGAGAAGTCTTGACTTTCCAATGCCTGCATCACCCATAACGGTAATTTTTTCTTTTCTCTGTTGCCCTTCTTGTAAGCATAGAAAGATCGGGTTAGTGACCTCTAGAATTTCCCGTAAATTGGATGCCTCTTGACAATCGGCGCCACTAGTAGACAACAACCGAGTGGATCCTTATATTCTAGAATGTATGGAAAGAAGCCTATTTTGCAAAAAGGGAAAATAAATTGCATTAACCCTTAAATACAGAGACTAAAATGTGCTTGCCAATATTGGAATGGAATAAAAAGAGTTAAGCAATTTTTACATAAAACTCGATTTTCAGTGCAAACACTTTTTTACATGCTATTCTATGTCCCAATACCGCTCCCTGTTGATTACGTTTAAAGAATTTAAGTAAATTAGATGCGGCTTCCTTGTAAACATACAGTGACGACAACATGTTTTGCATCACCTGAAAAATTTTTTTTAATTTCATTTCTTTATCAATACTAAGAGTGATTAACACTGAAATATATCGTTATTGAATCTCATGATCATACTCTACGCCGTGATTTGTTTGAAACGCGAAATCTACCACAAACCTAGTATTCCCCTATACGTAACTGAGCTAATAAACTTAAAATAAGATGGTGATGATTATTATATGTCAGCAACGCTGGATTCTAGTAAAACCCGCTTGGATCACAAAGATTTGGGTGAAATCCGCGTTAGCATAGTGTGTTTTATATGTAACAGTAACGCGGATTGCACCCTCATGTGATCTGCATAGTGGATTTAACCAAAATTCAGCGCGGGTTTCACCCTGTCGTATTTTATCTATACCGTCCGTCTGTGCGCTTTAAACGATTTGATTGGTTGATTTTTTTAAGATCAGTTATGTAGCCATAAACAACTATTAAACAATAACGCGTTTGGTTTTAAAATAATCTGAAATAACGCGTACCAATAAAATATTTTAACGAATTTATATGGTGCTAGAAGTCTATACTCGACGTGTTCAATTTTTTAAATTGCCAAACTTTTTATGCAAGTGAATTTTCAAAACTGTCCTGTAGCTTTGTAGTACAATATTAGTTCTATAAATTTGCTAAATATTTTTTTGAAAAACTTTCTTTATAATTACTATATGTTTTAAATTTTAAGCATCATAATTTTTATGAAATCTCCCATTCCAGTGATTATTTAAGAGTCAACCTTTTATGTGATATTGGATGAACATTGAGAATAAATGTGATTATTTGATCAGAAATTATAACCCTGTTTATGAATTGCTTATAAATTGCTTATGAATTTGTGTATGTATATAACCTGGTTACTTTTAAATTTTTGTACATAAGCACCTGATTATGTGCCTAATTGATTATAAATTTTTATATGCTTATGATTTTCATTATTATATCAACAAATGTTCAATAATCACAGTGTTTCAAACTAGATATTTTTGCCTATATAAAAAGTAAAATTTTAAAAATCTGACCAGTACTTTGGAATAATTCTCGAATAATGTCTAGAGGTTTAATTTTTATATGGCATATTTCCACATATAGTACCTGGTTCTTCACACAGTACTATTCAATTTAAAAATAAAGTTTTTGAATAAAACCACAGGTACTGTATGTAGCATAATATGGTAATACTAGATACCTAAAACAGTACAATTATAGAAAATGTTTAAATAAGATGGATATTGATTACCAGCTACAAGAATAATTGCCATTGATTTATATTAGTTACAATAAATTGTAATTATTCAAGTTAGTATTAATAAAAATTATAATCAATTATATTTGGTGAAGAAGAGAAAAAAAGAAAAGTTACCAGAAACTATTTAATTCAAGGTCTTATACTTTGAAAATAGAAGAAAAAAGGTAGAAGGTCTAATAAAGAACAAAGCTGGGATAAGAAGGGCTTTGAACACAATTGTTGAGATAGTTAATATAAGATTTTAACAACATATTTGGAACTTCAGATGTGAATTTCAAAATGAATAGGAAAAAATTGAGGGAATAACTACTTTAGTGAAAAAAAAGGCCAAAGTAAAAGTTGGAATAAGAGTAGTGGAAAAAAAGAAAAGATTGCTCTGAATAGTAAAAATGAGCAGGCTGCAAAGTACAGTTTAAAAAAAAAAGAATAAAAAAACAGAACAAAAAAATTAGTAGAATCAAATATAGACAATCTAATCATAAAAGGTGCTAAACTAACTTGGTTCTTATAGGTTAGGTTTAAATATTCGGATTCAGAAGCATTTGGCAAAACTGATATAGCAAGTAATTACTAGCTAGTGACAGAAAGGAACAAATTCTTAGTAAGTTGAGAATCCTAATTAAGGCAAATAATTGCTAGGCAGGTCACATCTGGATGTAAGTTGAGTGAGCTTTCTGTTAGAATAGAATAAAAATATACTTAGGTTTTTTATATAATAAAAGTCTATAGACACAGAAGACAGAATTGCTAAATTAAAAAAAATATAAAAAAATATAAATAACTTGCTAAAGTCTAATTATCTTTGTATCTTTTTTGTTTTTTGTTTTTTTCAATTATTAATCTTATTTTTTTTTATAATTGGCTTTTAAAATCTATATATTAAACAATAAAATAATATCTATTAATCATTGTTAAAAAATTTATGTCTCTAACTCTAATTTTTAATTAAACTAGCAAATTGTAAATAGGTCTGTATTATTTTACTGACAATCAACTTACTAATACCCTACTTTGCTAACAATTAATTTACTAACAGGCTTGTTTTACAAATAACCAGTTCACTAGCACTTAATCTACTGACAAGCTAACTTAACTAACAAGCTTATTTTGGTTAACAATTCAATAATATGATTGATTTATCAACAAGCTTATTTTGATAACAATATAATTCATCAACAGTATATTTTACCGATAGTACATTTTCATTATCCAAAATAAAAAATTAATTTTGTATATTAAAATAATTTGATTCTTTTTATTTAATGCTTTTTATTATATTAATTTAGGCTAACTAATAGATAACTTGTTGGTAAAATATATTGTCAGGCCCACTAACCCAATTTTTCTAAAAAAAATATGTTTGGGCAAAATCCTAACAAACAAAATTCTGATAGGTTATAATCTGATAAAAAATCCTGACAATTAAAAAAAAAGCTTTTCTTGAGCAATTTTACTATAAAATACCTAAACTATACCTAATCTAGGTGCTTGCCCTAATTCTAATCTAAGACTTACTCTAACCCTAACCTAACTTAAATAAACTTAATAATTTTTTGTTGTTAAAATTGTTGAAATTTTGACTAGCACCCAGTTGAGATGATATGGGCCTTCAAAAGTAGAAACCAAGGAATTTGACTATTTTTTGAAAATGACCTGTTTGATTGATCAGGTGTAAAATTTTAGGCCCAATCTTTTTTATTTAATTAATAATGAAAGTCTAATCACTTAATAAATTTTTGCAATACACTAGTTAAAAGCTTTTAACGCTATAATCTAAAAATAGATTTACCGAGATTTACTGATAGTAATACAGATCTACAGAACTAATAATCCTGTTTAAACAGGTTTGTTAATCATGAATAACCTAATTTTAGATTGTTTTGATTTTGTATAACAAAATAGTTTTTGCTGATTTTCTCAAAACCTGTGATCAGCCAAATTCCTTGGTTTCTACTTTTGAGGGCCCATATAATATACCATTAAACAGAATATCACAATAAAAAGTAGTACAAAAATTATAATAGAAGCTAGTATATTATATGTATAGCCTTTTCTTTTACAGAATGATACATATTAAAGATAGTATATGTTGGTTCGTTTTATAAAGAGCAAAAGTTTAATATATGATTTTTTTTAAAGAAAAAATGTGCTTGTGACACACTCCTGTGTAACATAAGATCAAAACAAACATAAACACGTGTAAATTTATTTTCGTTAGGGTTAGGGTTCGGGTTAGAGTTAGGATTAGAGGTAATTATATAGTAAAATTTCACAAGGAATTTTTTTACTAGAATAAAGGGTGGTTTCATAGTCAAAATTTTCAGTTATCACAATATTTTTGAAAACGATATTTTTTCACTTCATTTTCATGTTACACGATCAGGTGTAATGTTATGCATGATCTTGATTCTTATTGGCACGGTTGGCACAGGATTGTTACCACCGGTAACAAATAGATTTACTCTTTTTAAAAATTGCAATATTTTATGATTTCATTAATGAAACTGCTCTGGGTATTTTAACAAAAAAAATTCCTTTCAAAGTTTTGATACATGTACAGTTAGTTTGTTTATATTATATTAATTGTTGATATAAACTTATGTAATTTACTTGTATATTTTTTTTATCACAGTGGTATAGTATATTAGTTCATATTAATTATCTGTACCAAAATCTGTACCATTTGAACTAGTAAAGCGTTGCAAAACCTGAGTTACTAATGGTCCAATTTGTATGGGTATATGGTCCACTATGGGCCAAGAACCTGTGCTAATTCAAGCCTCTTACATACATAATCTAAGTTTATAGCTAATTTAAAAATTAGTAAAACATGTAATGAATTTTGTAATAATTAATAGCAAATTTTAGTAATTATTTTTTTAGTAATAAAAGTATAGTTTTCAATAATTTAATTTTTATCAGTACAAAATATATTGCAATAATATATTAGCCAAAAATTATATTATTAAAAACCTATACTGTTATTACTAAAAAATAATTATCAAAATTTGGATTATCATTACAAATTTATTAAATGTTTTACTAATTTTCAAATTAGCTATAATCTGTGCTACCAAAACCTGTGCTATTTCACCTTTAACCTGTATCTTTATAGTACATTTTGTTTATAGAGACTACTAGTAAAATGTACTATTGATAAATTATATTGTCATCAAAATAAGCTTGTTGGTAAATCAATTTTGTTAGTAAAATATACTATTAGTGAATTATTATTAACAAAATAAGCTTGTTAGTCAAGTCAGATTGTCTATAAGTTGAGTGTCGATAAATTGGTCATCTGTAAGACAAGCCTGTTAGTAAATTGATTGTTGGTGAAATAGGATAACAGTGTGTTAATTGTCAGTGAAGCAAGCTGCACTAATTGTAAATATGTATCTGGTTTGTAAAAAAACTTTTATAGCTATGATTTTTATAATTAAAATAATAGATACAGTTGGACCTCCATAAATACAACCTCTATAAATGCAATACCTCTCTAAATGCATATAGCCAATCACATTTTAGTATTTAAAATAGGTTATACAGTTTTTAGTAAAAGTTATACAAACTTGATAATCTAATTTTTAATTAATTGGCTTTTCCTAAATGCAATACCTCCCTAAATGCACGTTGTAGGCTTGTCTGTACATGTTGCATTTATGGAGGTTTAACTTTATAACTTTCATAAAAATAATAAAAAATAAACTTTTTAAATACAAGAATTTAATAGTTTGTTTGTATAACTATCTATAATATTTTTTGAGTTTACTTTCTATAATATAAATAAGATCTACTTTAAATAACTTGATTGTTTATAAAAGTAATATATATATTTTTTTATAGTAAATATTATATTTTTAAACAATTTTTAGTGATATATAAGACCTCTTTTTGTTTTATAAATTATTTTACAAATTTCATATCTAAAGTCTTGATATAAATTAATATCCAGTATAAGAACTATTGGTTTAAAAACAATAAAGTTGTTACTAGTAATACTACTAAAATTGATTTTGAAAAAAGCCTAGTTTAGGTTTATTAGAGCAAATTAAAATTTTTTATAAGAAAAAGCAAATAAAATTTATATTATTAGCAAAATTTGCAAACCAATTATTATCAATTACTAACTAGAAAGATATATCAATACTTTTTTTTTTTTTAACTTTGACGGCCTTGCTAGAGCCTAACTAGTTTATTAATCCTGAGCAGTTTACAATTGTAAACGAACTAATATATATACTATTATATAGGTCCAACATCATCCGGCTATTTCTAAGAGCGCCCAAATGTGATTCGTCGCACCAAACTCCTGAGAGAATAGAGTCTCAACGTCAGTGCTATCAAGTTTATAGGATTTCTCTTCAAATTCCTTCCACCTAGTATCAATGGTGGGGTCAGATAATAATAGTATGTACTATTATCTGTATACTACCATTCAAGAAAAAATGAGATATAAAAGAAATAAAAGGGTTGTAAAAAAAAGGGGAAATAGCATTGAACCTAGACGAGAAACCAAAAACAACAACAAAAGAAAAAGATGTAAGATGAGAGAAACAAAGAAAAAGCCTATAAACAAGGTGGAACTGACTAATCCTATCTAAAAAATGAGAAAAAAGAGAGGAGATAACAAATACTAATACTAATACTAATACTAATACTGCTAATGTTTAAAAATTATAATACTGCGCAGCGAAATTCTGCCAAAGTATTATGTACATAAAAGAAAAAAAACTAAACTACACCTAATAGAAAGTTCTAGAAAGAAATTTCATCTCGAATTTTCCACCAAAACATCTCATATGTCATTTGTTTATTCGCAGGATTCAAATTCACTCGTGACTGATTCCGATTAGGTAGACATATTCCCGAATTGGAAGGAGTAAACACTGCCAATATTTTGGAGAGGGTAAACTGAATTGTCCACTTTTTGGCGAAATTTCGAAAAAACCAAAGAGAGATAGCAGGGAGACCAAAACTTGTAAAGAGTGTAAGTTTTACGTTTTGTAGAATAGTATAGATAACCAAAAGTATGTTTCTGTCTAGACTTCCACATTTTTTGACAAAAAACTCCAGGGTTTTAGCCCTACTATGTTTTTTATAGCAACAAATTCTTCTAACCGGAGAACCAAACCCACAAGGAAAAATCTTTTTCAGCTCTATTTCAGTCTTCTCGCATGCAATCTGAAGTCCTGTATCCAAGTTGCTTCTAGATAGAGTTTTTGTTATGTATAAAAATACTAACTACAAAATTTTCGTAGGTCGGTGCTTATGAGAAATTTTGGTCCAGAGAATCGTCGGAAAGAGTGTATAATATATATCAATACTAATTACCCTATTGATTTTTATTGATTATGATTATAATTAATATATATTCATGATAGTTAATAATCAATATATAACCAATATAAAAACAATCAATATATTGATAATAAAAACTATATAATTTATTAAAAAAAATTTTAATTTATTAAAAAACTTTATATATTTTATTATATAATTACTATTATCCTATAATTACTGCATATTATCTATAAAAATATAACAAAAACAAACAAAAAAGAGCTACAGTGCGGGACAGCTTAAGATATCCGATTTTATTGGTTGTTTTAAAAATAGTATAACTTGACAAAAAATTATTAAATTAAAAATCCCTCTTTCAAATTGATAGTTTGTAACCCAAACTACATTTCTGAAAGAGGATTTTTTTTTATTTTTATTTTTAACAGTGTTATAACTGTTTAAACTTAGTTATTTTACATATAAAATAAAAATTTGGCGCTGATCTACATACATAAGCCAATAAAAATTGATTATTTTTGTATTACATTATCCTAAATTTGGCGCATCTTAGTAAAATACTTGATGTTTTATAATGTCCTGATCAAATTTGGCGCCTTTTTATTAATAAAATAAAAAGTAGATATCTTTTGTTGTCCCGCACTGTATATATTTTTTTTGCAACAGTTCTGGTTCTCAATCTTCATTCCTGATACTATTTCAATACCTTAATGAAATATAATACAAAAAAAAAAGGCTAGTAAACAAATAATACTAAAAGACAAAAAAAACAAACAAGAAAGAGCTATATATTTTTTTTGCAACAGTCTGGTTTTCAAATCTCTATTTCTAGTACCATTTCAATACCTTAATAAAACATGGTACAAAAAAAATGTTAGCAAATAAATAATACTAAAAGACAAAAAGAACAAACAAAAAAGAACTATATATTTTTTTGCAATATTCCTGGTTCTCGAATTTCCATTTCTAGTACCATTTTAATACCTTGATAAAACATATATAGAAAAAGGTTAGTAAACAAATAATACTAAAAAACAAAAAAAAACAAACAAAAAAAAGCTATGCATTTTTTTGCAACAGTTCTGGTTCTTAATTCTCCATTTTCAATACCATTTTAATATCTTAATGAAACAAAATATGAAAAAAAATAGTAATAAATAATGCTAAAAGAAAAAAAATCAAACAAGAAAATCTATATATTTTTTTTTGTAACAGTCCTGGTTTTTGAGTTTCTATTTCCAGCACTATTGCAATATCTTGATGAAATATAGTACAGAAAAAATGCTAGTAAATAAATAATACTAAAAGACAAAAACAAAGAATTATTTTTGAACCAATTTTGGTTCCTAAAACTTTATTTCCAGTTCCAAGATCTCTATTGCACCTTTTTTGGCAAAGTACAAAACCTGAAAGAAGTAAAACATTAATAAAAATGAAAGAAAAACATTATATCACAAAACTTTTAATCAATAAATATCAATATATAACAAAAAAATGATATATATCAATTAAGATATACCGGTAACGATATAAATCGATAGTGCAGTTATAAAACAATAGATATCAATAATCAATAAATATCAATAACAGATATAAATCATTATACATCTGCAATCGATTATTATCAAATTAATTCAAGTTAATATAATGATTAATCATTACCAATTGTTTAAAATTTGAACTTGTAAAATTTTTTTGGTTGTTACACTTTGTAACACTTTATGAATGTTTATGATTTGATACCAGATAATTTCTACTTTCACTTTATCATTTAACTTTACCGCTATAACTTTATTTAACTGTAACTTTTTTTTTACTAAACTATTTTAATTTTTTATTGCTTTTGTGTTTACTTGTTTTTCTTTTCTTTTGTTATTTTACTTTTACTTTCTTTCTCTCATAGATCATTGAGGAATGTAAATGGAGTCATGAATGGAAATCTGAATATGGGAAAAATATAACTGGTATAAGATAAGTATACCAGTTTTTTGGTTTTTTTGTTTTGTGTTTACTTGTTTTTCTTTTCTTTCATTCTTTTACTTTACTTTCTTTCTTTCATAGATCGTTAGAAAACGTAAATGGAGTAATAAATAGAAATCTGAGCGTGAGAAAAATATAATTGGTATAAGATAAGTATACTAGTTTCTTGCTTTTTTGTTTTGTGTTTACTTGTTTTTCTTTTCTTTCGTTCTTTTACTTTACTTTCTTTCTCTAATAGATTGTTGGGAAACGTAAATAGAGTCGTGAATAGAAATCTAAGCATAGAAAAAATAGAACTAGTATAAGATAAGTATACCAGTTTCTTGTTTCTTGTTTTGTGTTTACTTGTTTTTTTTTTCTTTCATTCTTTTACTTTTACTTTTTTTCTCTTATAAATTGTTGGAGAACAAAATAGAGTCGTAAATAGAGATCTAAACATGGAGTATATATGAATGAGGACAGTAATAATCTTGAACCAAAAGGACTATAAATAAGTATTTTAGTTTTTTTTTTGTTTTCTTTCATTTGTTCTTGTTGCTAATTGCTTTCTCTTTTGTAGATTTGCTTTGCCGAGAAAAGCAAAATCATGAAACTGGCTATTTTGTAAATATAGTTGATGTGAGAACAAAGATAAAGTTATATAGTAACATTATGGCTAGTTTTATTATGAAGAGCATATTGAATATTGTGATTATGTAAAAAATTTTTTCTTATTAATAAAATAAAAATTTTTAATTTATGTCATATATCGAATATATATTGTAATTATTACTTAATATTGATATATATCAATCATTGATAATATATCTCTTAGTTAGTATAGTAGTAATTAATAATATAACTTATTTGATATGATTAAAAAAAATAATTCAAATTGTTATTAATAAATAATTGATTTTAATCTTTTTTTTTTAAACCGTTACATATCGATTACTGTTTAAATCGATAAAAATCGATAGTGAGAATTGTAATCGATATATATTTTAGCCGTTACATATCGATACTATTCAGCTTGCAAATTTTGGTAATGTAAGAATATAAAATAAGAAACTAGTACTTATATTTTGTACTAGTTCTAGCTCCAAAATCTTTTTTCAATGCATCTTTTTGACAAAGCATGTACTTATTTTCTGTATGTACCAGTTTCAGAAATAAAATTAAAAAAACTTTTAATTTTATTAAAAGTAAATTATTTATGATTTGTAATATAGATCATAATATATAAAGTTATATAGTAGATTGTAACAGTATTGTAATACATTAAGTTAAATAGTAGATTGTAATATATAAAGTTAAATAGTAATTAGAAAAATAAGTTCAAACTATATGATTTTTAATAATTCATATAACTTATTTTATCATATTGTTAAAAATTGGAACATTTTTTTTTGCTATAACTATTATATAACACTTAAGTATTATATATATATTTTTTTTAATGTTAAGGTGAGGTCATGCTTCTGGACTTTATTGAATGTATATTAATCGTTACAATATATTGCTTACAATTATTATACTATCTACTAAATACTGAGACTTGGATTAATTTATCCATAACCTAAACCTACCAGAGCCTACCATACTCCTATTTATATAGCTAGCCTGGTTTTGGACGTTTCTTTTCCCCAATCAACTGTTAGTATTCACATATTCACTACTTTACCCACATTTTCTAGTATCATTACTTCCAATTTGGTGTATATAATTCCAGGTAGACGCTTTCTGCTCCAAATTGGTATACCCAGTTCCTTACTAGCGTACTTCTTGGGAGTTCGTATCTTAAGCCATGCAGCTGCCTCTACCACATTGGGTAAGTATTTCAAGCCTGCATGCTGCCGCAACTAGCGCGACTTGGAGACCCAGAATTTAACGTTCTGAATTTGGAAATGTGCGAACGACTGTACTCCCCACTATAGTGATGAGTATCTAGGCATGTTTTGCTAAAGCTTCTAGTCCCTGATATAGTTGGACGGCATTATAAGGCTTGGCCAACTCAATCTACTACTACATGCACTTATACTAGCTATACCTGTTACTGGTAGTTCCAAATCCTCTTAATGTCCTAAGACTCCCATATTGGTGCACCCAGAGCTCCGTTGGGCTTTGACACGTACACGCCTCCATGCTTCCACTTCTTGTTGGAATTAATTATTAGAATCAATTCAAATTATTATAATTATAATTAATTTATTCACATATAACGATTTATACAGAAAATAATATATATCAATTATAAATATATATCAATTTTTAACCAGTTAAACAATATATAATATTATTTTTTAATCAATATAAATGATTAACTATTATATATTGATCAATATCTGTTTAAAAAATTTTCTGATAATATTTATACTCCTTAGGAACTTCCAAAAATCAGCTAATTTCTGGGTGGGTGTGTAGGTAGCTAAAGTATTAGATACAATTCCAGCCTTGGTTTCATAATTCTGACGAAAGTTGCAAAATTATTTTTAACTAAAATTATAGATTTATTAATAATATTTAATAATTAATAACTTTGATTTACTGAACCAAATTTGATAATTTAACTACCAAAGTAATCCTCTCAATAAAAGAATTCTAGCAAGCCAAAATAATAAAAATCTAATTACAAAATCCTGTGATCAGATTTGTATTACTATAAAAGTTCTATAATTTATTAAATAATTATAAACTATTTATAGTAATACAAATTTATTCTGATCTTAGGATTCTGTAATTGGATTTTAACAATTTTGGGTTTGCTAAAATCCTCTTATTAAGTGGATTATTTGGTAATTAAATCATTGAAATTGGCTTAGTAGAACATAAGTTATTAACAATTAAAAATTAATTTTTAATTGTTAATAACTTTTGTTCTACTAGGCCAATTTTGATGATTTAATTACCAAAATAATCTACTCAATGAGCAAGCCCAAACTTGTTAAAATCCAATTACAGAATTCTAAAATCAGAATAAATTTGTATTGCTTTAATTAGATTAATTATTTAAGAAATTATAGAACTTTTATTGTAATACAAATCTATTTTAATCACAGAATTCTGTAATTGGATTTTAATGCTTTTGTGCTTCTAGAATCCTTATATTAATAGAATTATTTTGGTAATTAAATCATCAAAATTGTCCCAATAGAACAAAAGTTATTAATAATTAAAAATTATTTTTAATTGTTAATAGGTATCCATTTGGCTATTGTACTAAATTTAGTATATACAAAAAAAATAAATTTTGAATTAATTATTTAACTAAATTTAATCAAATTTTGCCAAAATATATTTGAATATTAGAACTATCTTTTTGTACAATTTCAGCAATATTTATTCATAAAAATTTGTATAGCTTATTCTTAAACTTGTTGTATTGTTCTAAAATTTTGCTGTACTAAATTTAGCACAGTATTAAAAAAATCATAGTATACAAAAACTTGTAATAAAATTAAAAAAAAATAAAGTTTTAGATTGTTTTGGATCCAATCTTGATTTTGGTCTGATTAAAAAAAATAAATAATAATTTTTTAAATAGCTTAAATAAACCTGTTTGACAGTAACATATGTCTAAAAATAGTTAGTCTTTTTGTATATTTTATATAATAAAACATAGTAAAAATATAGTAAAAAATTAGTAAATTTAAATGCTTATAACTTTTTATATACTAAACCAATTTTAATGATTTTACTACTATTAGAATCAGAAAAATTAGCTCTACAATTTTATTAAAAATTTAATAAAATTCTATTAAATAAATTTTTTGTTATTTATAATTTAATGTTTTTTGATAGCACTTTTAGTAGCAAGTTTTTTTTTTAAATAATTTAATATAGCTTTTGATAAGTAAGTTGAATTTTAAATATATCAAAATAAAATATAAATATAAAATTATATGTTGGATAAATTTAATTTAAAGTTATTAATACCAATTTTCAAAATTTAACTTTTAATACTATACTAAATTTAGTACATTGTACTAAATTTAGTACAGCAAACAAATACCCATTAATAATTTTGTTCTACTGGACTAAAGCTGCGAACATTTCTTAGAGTAGTAACTATATATAGCATTATAGCTATACCATAAAGGCTGTACTACCTTTAGGCCATGTTGCTATTATGCCTAGTGATGCCACCAAAATTGATTTTTGAAAAAGGCCTATTTCGTCTTTATTAGAGAAAATTAATATTTTTTATAAGGAAGAGCAAATAAAATTTATATAGATATGTTCCTTATAATTTCGTCTATTCAAAAAAAGTATCAAATAATTTTGTCTTTCAAGTAAAATAGGTCAAAAACAATTTCGTCTTCAAATTTTAATTTCGGGTTTTAGAACCTGAAATGCTTTTGTCCTCATGTATAATTATGCCATATATAGCAATAAAGTAGTAAGCTGTAAGTGTCATATGCCGTAACTGGTATTGTATACCATTATTGATGTTGTATGCTATAAAGTCGTTTCACTAAAAAAAATCAAAAAGTGAGTATAGGGACATTTGAATCTAATATCTTCTGGGATCAATGTTATCCAAGTATTTATATAGTATAGTATTTTAAAACCAGAATTTTCAGACTTAAAAAAAAAATTATTGTCTCTTTAAGAAATCCAGTTGCATCATATTGCATCATGCGAATAAATATTGAGAGTAAAAGTACTATCTACTGTATTGTAAGAGGTATTGTACTATTTAATTCATGAAGCTTAATGTTATTTTTTTTTTATTATTAATATTATTATTTAAGTAATGAACTTGTTTATTTTATTTGTAGGTTTTTGCAGACTGTTTTCGAAAGTTGCATAAGTTCTTTAGAAGATATTTGGTTCAATAGAAACTGTTTTATATATATGATAATATGGCTTTGTTAATTATATAAAATTTTAAAAAAATAATAATAAAGGACGACCTTGGGTCCAATAGTATAGCGGTTATGCTCCAAGATTGCAAATCACAAGGTTGCCAATTCAAATCCAAGTGACAGTGATTTGTAAAAAAGCCAGCTGAGCTAGACTAAATTAGGGAACTAAAATACCACAGGATACAGGACCCAGAATATTAATTGACAGACTTAATTCCTAGAATGGGCAGTGGTTTGCAATCAAGGCTATAGCGATGAGGGCTATGCCAGAACCCTGATTTGGAATAACTGAAATCACGAGATGTAATGTGAAACCTAATCTGGATATTACGAGATACTACATGAACTCATAGCGCAAGTAGCCCGAAAATTGGTTGTGAAGATTTTTGTCCACTATAGTAGTCGGTGCAATAGATCACTTCTGGGTGGTGTAAAAGCAAGCCAGGGAAGTCATGTTACATTCGGTAGAAAAAATGATAACTACGATTGTTATAAACTCACCAAAAAAAGTGATACTGGCAAGACTGTCAAAGGAAAAAAAATTAATAATAATAAAAAATGTGTAACATCAGCGAATTATATAAATGTAATCTTACGTAAGTTATTACGGCCTGAAAACTTGTGCAAGAATTACAAATCGACACGAAATCTTTCGCAATTTTCAATTACGGAATATTACAAAATATATATGTAAAAAATTATGCAATATTATATCACAATAATTCGAAATAAATCGCAACAATGCGCATATCAATAAACTAATGCGTGCAGGAGGTAATATTTTGATATTTTCGCATTGTTTCGCAATATTTTGGATCTTTTCGTATTGTTTCACAATATTTGGCAAATTTTTGCAAATTTTTAAAATTTTTTAAAAAATAAACAAACGATATACATATTCATATAATCATGCTTTTTTACAGGTTTTCGCTTTATTTCGCAAGGTTTTGCAATTTACTATAAAATTTTACATTTTTTTATTTTTATTATTTTTTTATGGAAAATTATAGGCATCTCCCGCGAGAGATATATCTCCCCGGGAGATATATCACCCACCCGGCGTACCGATGCCAGATCAGGAGTCGGTTCATCCCACACCCCACAATGATTATCAAAGATTTATAATCATTGTTTTTTTTATTATAGTATTTTGTTTTTTTTTTGCTTGTTTACTAATTTTTTTTTTTTAGCTTGTCACTGTTCGCCGTAGGTGTCATTGTCGTCGTTGGTGTTTTATCGTCGCTGGTGTCTTGTCGTCGCTGGTGTTTTGTCGCCGCTGGTGTCTTGTCGTCGTTGGTGTCGTTGTCATCACTGGTGTCATTGTCATCGTTGGTATCGTGCCGCCGTTAGATTTTGTGAATGGATCTTGCGTCGCTAGTAATTAGTGGTGGTCTTGCGTGCCTCCAACTTTTTTGTGGGATTTTTTCCAGTGTTTTTGTGAATCTTACGTGTTTCTCTGGCGGTTCATTTTTATAAATGGCCAGGTGCGTTTTTCTACTATAGATTCGTTTTTGATGTTTTTAGTTCTTTACTAATCTTTTTTCATTTTTTTAGGCGTCCGGGCTTGTCTTGCCTTGCTTTTTTTGGTCTGGGAATTGCCGGGACGTGGCTCTTGGTGAGTAGTTAGTTTTCCTTTTTTTTCTGTAATTTTTTTTTCTAATGCTCCGGTATTTACTAACTATTCTTTTCTCTTCTTTGGCTTGTTTAAGTTTTTTAGATTCTTTGTGACGTGGAATCGGCACCAAGTTTTGGTGAAATCGCCGTTGTCGATGTTATCGTCGATGTGGATATTCGTTGGTTTTTGGGGTTTCTTGTCTTGCTTCGTTGGGTCTGGAAATTTCCGGGACGTGGCTCTTGGTGAGTAGTTAGTTTTCCTTTTTTTTCTGTATTTTTTTTTTGTAATGCTCCGGTATTTACTAACTATTCTTTTCTCTTCTTTGGCTTGTTTAGGTTTTTTAGGTTCTTTGTGCCGTGGAATCGGCATCAAGTTTTGGTGAAATCGCCGTTGTCGATATTATCGTCGATGTGGATATTCGTTGGTTTTTGCGTTTTGTCGATGTTTGTAGCATGCTTTGTGACATGGAATCAGTACCAAGTATTAGTAAAGTTGCCATTGTTTTGATGCTATTGTCAGTGTGACGATATTCGTTGGTTTTTGGGTTTTGTTGCATTTACTTCGTTGTGCGCTTTTTTTTTTTATAATAAAATTTATAATCATTACGCGATGCCGTTTTAATACTTTTTAATTAAATACACAGTAGCTCTTGATATAATGGACTCTTGATATAACGGAGACTAAGTAAAATCTTGATATAATGGATCAAGGTTCAAATCCACATCATAATAAATACTACTTGATATAATGGATTTACTAATAAAACTCACGATAAAGCGGATTTTAAAAAATTCCTCACTATGTGCCCAAGGTACTACGTTATAACGAGAGCCACTACTGTATGACGTAAATATGACAAATTAAAATAAAGCTTGCGGGTGCGTGAATGTAGCACGAATTTTTTTGTTTTTTTTTAATAAAAAACAAGTTATCTGGTCCGAAGTTGATCGGTGAAGTAAAGGTCCGAGTAGTACAAATAGAGTAGTACTTCGGAATGCGTGTCACGTGATATTCGCCGTTTTTGATTGGTTGGGAGATATATCTCCCGCGGGGAGATATATCTCTCGCGGGAGATGCCTAAAAGCTTCCTTTTTTTATTTATTATTATTATATATTATACATATTATATTATATATTATATTTTAATTATTATACATTTTTTACAGTATTGTTTTTACATTATTATATTATTTTAACTACTTTTGCACTTCTTCGCATCTAATTCTATCACTATATACAAAAAACTAGCCCTACACACTTATTTTCATTCACCTACAGTTATCTATTATCTTCGCTTCTTTGTTTTCTATTGTCTTCGCTTTGACTACTTCTTTTGTTTTGGCTATAAACTTCGTTTCGCACTCTTTTTCTAAAAACTTCAAAATAAAAAACATTTCTTAGAAGTGTTGGTGTTCTGCAAATTGCCGAGGAAAGTCGCAAAGGTTCGAAGGAGTTAGGAATAAATAAACTAAAATAAAAATTAAAAAAATAAGTAAAAAAAAAACCAAAAAACCAAAAGTGTAAGCAAACTAATAAAAAAAAATAAACGAAGCCCAAATCTTCGTAAAGTGCCGAAAAAGTCTGGGTTGTTTTTTTTGCGAAAGTAAGGGTTCTGTTTTCGCAAAGTGCCGAAATAAAATAAATTAATAAAAAAAATTTTAAAATAAAACAAAAAAAAACAAAAACAAAAACACGAAACAAAAAAATAAATGACGCGAAACCTTGCGAAAACTTTCACAAACTTGCAAAACCTTGCGAAACTTGCGAAAACTTGCGCCTAACTAAATCATTTCTCTAAAGAAGTGTTCTTGGTGTTCTTGAAAGTGTCGGAAGTCTGAGTAAACATGCGCAAGGTTTCGAAAAGTTGTATGTCTTCTTGCAAAGGTGCTGAAATAAAAAATAAAATTAAAAAAATTAAAAAATAAAAAAATAAAAACAAAAAAATGAAACGAAAACAAAAAATGAAACGAACGAAACGAAATAAAAACAAAAAAGCGAAAAAAAACAAAATAGAAGATCTAGTTATAAACAAAAGATCTAATCTGATCTTGTAGTACAGAATTTGAATATCATCGAACTATTTCGAACTATTTCGAAAAATCAGTCTAACGCGCGATCCAGGTTACAGATCTACTGATCCTGATCCAGCTTGGTTTCCTAGTCCTAAAATATTTTGAAAGGGATCGAAATATTTCATAACTTATTTCGAAATATTTCAAAATTACTTTCGTAATATTTCGAAAATTTGATATTTCAAAATATTTCAAAATATATTACGTAATATTTTGCTTATATTATGGTTCGTAAGATCTTACGTAAGATTACGCTATTATAAATTTGCTGATGAACTTGTTATTAAAAACTTTTTTAATTAAGTTTTTGTATTTTGTAAGTTATATTATAATTTGGATTAATAATTTTATTCTTTACAATGTGAAATTTTTAATATATTGTAATATTTGAATTGCGCCGCCCGTTG
The DNA here is from genome assembly GCA_003550325.1 of Gigaspora rosea. Taxonomy (NCBI): domain Eukaryota; kingdom Fungi; phylum Glomeromycota; class Glomeromycetes; order Diversisporales; family Gigasporaceae; genus Gigaspora; species Gigaspora rosea. The sequence goes on along the minus strand of QKWP01001329.1, from coordinate 56,187 downwards.
ATTGGTTGGGTTGTTTAACTATTATCTATCTGTTTTAACAAAACACGTATAAATAAGAAAGTCTCTGTCCTACATCAATCATACGGCATTTATATGGCACAGGGACAATGATTTTATACAGCAACAAACCATTAATTATGCATGCAACAAAAATAAATTATGCACCTTGATGCATATACATTTTTATAATTATGTGCTATTCTGTATCCAAAATTTATATTTTATGCACAATTATACTAAGTTTTGCAAAGTTTTAATATGGACCCACATTCGGAATACTTCAGAACTTCCTCAAATTTTTTTCTTGACCTTGCTTGTAATTTGCATTGTTAATTTTCTATTCGAAACTTTTTGGAATTGTGCTTAAAGAGTTAATTATGTGAATATTATTTAATAGCAACACACTTTATGCAGCAAATCTAATATATTATGCATTATCAATTATATTATGCGGATTATGTAGTTTTATGCGAATTGCATAACAGATAAAATTATTGTCCCTGATACAGTATAATGGCATTTATATAGCATATGATATTTTTACTATTTATTATGCATTTATACACTATTTATACGGCATGCAATACTTCTCAAAATGTGCCGTATGCTATAGTCGTTGTACCAAGGATAGCTACCCCTCAAAATTCTAAATGTTTGCAGCTTTAAATGATCCACTTACTGAAAGGATTCTAGCAAGCCCAAAATCATTAAAATCCAACTATAGGATTTTAAGATTGGAATAAATTTGTATTACTATAAATAGTTTATAATTTATTTAATAACACAAATCTATATAGTCAACCTCCATAAATACAACTTGTAGGAATAAGCCTACAACATGCACTTAGAGAAGTTTGCATTTAGAGAGAGCTAATTACTATATATTTCCAAAAATAAGCTACCCTTTTTTGCATGATTTTAAATAAAAAAAACCAAGAGAGCTTTTTTTCAGAATATACAGGTTTTTGAAGATTTATGCCTAGTAGCAAAAGTAACTTATTATCGGGTATTATTTTTAAAAAAAATTCACATGTATAAAAACTTGCACATTGAGATTCAAACAGATTTTTACATATATATATGTATATACTAAAGCTCTGGCATATGCTATAGTAGTATATTGTTACAGTACCAGAAGCCTTCTTTAATTCCGATAGAGTAACAATCACACGGCTCCTGAGATCCCTTACTTTGGGCGTGAAGCAGTGTGCAAGAGGGAAGCATAGTTTCTTTTATGTTTGTAAGAAACTACACACTTCTCTGAGGCAGTTCGGTATAAAACAACAAGAGATAATATACAGTTTATTAATTTAACAAGAGGGCTATTCCAAGGTGTCTGTTCCTTAGAAATCCCAAGAGTTTATTAATAATAAGAGAGGAGGATAAATAATATAAAGGGAAAGATAAAATACAATGTCTGGATCTGTCTAAAACTAAGGGAAATAAGGTGGGTTTATATATCTATTGAGCTAAGCGTCGCTAAGCGTCGTTAAGCGTCGCTAAGCGTCATTAAGCGTCACTAAGCGTCATTAAGCATCGCTAAGCGTCATTAAGCGTCGCTAAGCGTCGTTAAGCGTCGCTAAGCGTCATTGAGTGTCATTGCACATCAATTTCGCATATCACTATTACTAAATACAGTTATTACAAAATTTCCTTATTAAGTTCTAATTTTCAAACTAATTTCTACCAAAATTAAAAACCTATTCTATAACAATATATATACATATTATTATAATAGTTTTTATCAATGTAAAACTAGTAAATTTTTAAAAAGAAATTATTATGAGAAACCCTGTATAAAAAAATATAAAAAATATTTTTTATTTATTTTTACAACTTTATTACATTTTTTTTCTTTTTTAATTTTTTTTTTATATTAATTTTTTTATTTGTTTTTTTTTTATTATTATATTTTTAATTTTTTTTTAACGTTTTATTTATTTTTTTATTTTTTTTTAATTTGTTTTTATTTTTTATTTTAATTTAATTTAATTTATTTTTTCTATTTATATCATTTTCTATTTTTTTTAAATTTTTTAACCATTTTTTTAAACATTTTTATTTTTTTTTACTTTTTTTAAGAGTAGAGAGTACTATTTTAAAATTATATATAAACTTAATGGTAAATTTTTTATATTTAAATTTTATGAAAATTTATAATAAGTCAACTGATTATATTTTAAACCAAGTTTGTAGAGCAGGTTTTTCTGATTCTAATGATAGCAAAATCATTAAAATTGGTTAAAAACTCAGTAAGCTATAAAATTTTAAAGATTGGGTATTGAAATTTAGTAATAAAACTAACTTATAAATTTATGCAAATTGACCAATCAGAATTAGTGATTTTGTGCAACCCAGAAAGTTTTGGTCAACTCAGAAAAACTTTATAATATATATAAGTATATTTGTTTAAAATATAATAATAGTTCAAATTTTTACCATAATAGATAAATTGGTTTATTTATATTTTGTAAAATGTTAATAAAAGGTAGTTGTAATTTAAAAAAGTTTTATTAGTAGCATATGTCAATTTTATATAAAAATTTCAAAATACCATATAAAAACTATATAAAAATGATCTACGTACCCTCTACCCTTAAACTTTTTTTTTTACTTTTCTAATCATTTTTTTAACTTTTTTTTCTTTTTTTAATTTAATTTGTTAATTTAATTTAATTTTTTTTAATTTAATTTTTTTTTTATTTAATTTAATTTTTTTTTTATTTAATTTAATTTTTAAATATTTCGTTCTTTTTTTATTTACTGTATTTTTTGTTTTTTAGATTTTTTTTTATTTTTTTTTAAATTTTACTTTAATTTTTTTTAAAAATTTATTATTTTAATTTTTTTTAATTTAATTATTTTTTTATTAATAACTTAATTTTAAATCTTTCTTTCATTCTTTTTTCATTTATTTATTTATTTTATTTATTTTATTTATTTGTTTATTTATTTAGATTTTTATGGATGGGTAAGAATTAATAATAAATGGAAATTTCAGTAGCCAGATGAATATTTTATAGTAAAAGGGTAGGGCGATGAATAGTTTTTAGAAGTAAGTATGCATTTATATGCAATGATGAAAATAAAATAACTGAAAATTTACTTTTTATTCTCACCATTGCATATATGCACTAGTGTGACCCATTATCTGTTTTTCTATTTATGGATATTTGGGCAACAACAAAAGGGTAGCTTATTTTCAGAACAAAAATATTTATTATTGTTCTAAATCGAAAAAGCGAGATAGCTTATTTTCGAGTGAAACAAGTTTTTAGATTTTTGGTCAAAACTAAGAGGTAGCTTATTTTCGGAGTAGCTTATTTTCAGGAATATACGGTAAATTGCAACTTTAAAATTTTTTTTTTTTTTGATGTTAATAGTGAGACCTTGCTCTTATCTTTATTAAATTTAATGAAAACTTTTTACAATTGGAAAAACTTCATAATTTAAATCTAATGCTAAGAAAAAGAACTCAGATATGTAGCTAGATAAACAAAAGTAGACCTAGTACTTATTTGTGGCCTAAATCAACCAGAGTGGCCAAGGTTCACCTAGATTTGGGGATTAGTTAATATACTTGAAGGGTGTATAAGATATTTAATCCAGTGAGGGTACCAATATTCTACTTTCTGAATAGAGGTATTTATAATAGAGCTATTATTATTAGTTTGAGTTAAATATGTAGTAATTACAGAAGATCCAGAAGGTATAGGCTGGTTTTGTGAAGTTGCTTGTTGGTATTGTGATCTTGAAGTACAGTATGGAATCCAAATTTTTGTATAGATTTGTTGGTTGAGATGAAGTAAAAATTTAATTGTAAGAGAGCTTGCAAGTTTTGAAGATAGAGTAATTTCTTGTATTATATTTATTAGTTCTAGTAGAATAAGACCTGATAGAGTTGAATATAGTGAAGGCTTATGTGAAAAATGGTAGATTTGAAAGCTATCAAGTTTTAAGATTTGGGAGTGAAGATTTTTAGTCTGAGTTGGGAAAATATCTAGTTTGTTAGGACTAAATATTTGGTTTAAAGAAATGTTTATAAGGTCCAGTAATAGATTGGTATCTGGACAGAGGGCCCAGTGCAAAGCACTACTTGCCTGTTGGCATATATGACAAATGTTAGGGTATGATGAATATCTTTTATGAAGGATATGTGAGAAGGGAAGCTCATCTAGTAATAATTTGATACTAAAAGATTTTAGAGTAGAAGATTGAAAGCTGTGTGAAAAATTGGTAATTTTTTGGTTATTATTAATATATAACCATGAAGCATTCCAGGTAATAAGTTGTGAGATTGAGTTCCATTGTTGAAAGCAGTTTTGTGATATCCACCATGCAATTATATGTGCTCTGCAAATTGTTCTAATGCTGCAACGTATGGGAAGTTCCATTGGGTAGTTATTTGAGGTTGGTGTATACTGAGAATTGTATATATTGTTTGGATTAAAAATAAGATAAGGTGCTATATGATGATTACATGCTAGTTGGTTAGCTTTGTTGTTAAAATCATTATCTTCATGTGCTCTAACTTTGTACAAGGTAATATTAAGATTATATGATTTAATTAGATTAAGTAGTGTATTCCAAATTGACCAGTAGGGGATATTTAAGAAGTTTGGAAGTGGCATAGTATTGGTTAGGTTTGGAATTTAGATATAACTAATTGTGAGTCTGTATAAATTTGGATGCAACTTTAAAAATTAGATCAAGTTTGTATAACTTCTACCAAAAACTGTATAACTTTCTTAAATACTAAAATTTGATTGGCTACATGCATTTAGAGAGGTTAGTATGACATAAAATGTTATTTAAGGGAACGTGCATTTACAGAATATAGACATGCATTTAGTACTAATAACATCTTACAGAAAAGAAAAAATGGGCATTTAGAAAGTATTGTATTTATAGAGGTTGCATTTATAGAGGCTCAACTGTACCAATAACAGGATCTAGTGATTAGATTTTTATAGTTTTTACTTGCTAAAATCCTTTTATTGAGAGGATCATTTTTGTGGTTAAATTATCAAATTTGGTCCAGTAAATCAAAAGTTATTTATTATTAAATGTTATTTAACTTTTAATAATATCAGCAAAATTTATATATAGATATATATCAATTACTGACCAAGTAAAATATATATCAATACTAAACACCCTGCTAATTTCTATCGATTGTAATAGTAATTAATATATATCTAATATAGATATTAATCGATAAATAACCAATATATTAATTTTTTTTTTTTTTTTTTTTAAGGTGAGGCCTTGCTTATATTTTTATTGGGTAATTTATATAAGTAATTACATATAATGTGAAAAACTTAAATTGTACAAGGACAAATACATATAAATTACATGCAAGAATAGAAGCTCGGACTAATTTATTTGCGACCTAAACCTACTAGAGTGGTCAAGACTCACCTAGATTTGACCAATATATTAATAGTGATTATAATTAATACATATCCATAATAGTTAATTATTGATATATAATCAATATAAATCAATTAATATTTTAATAATAAAAAATAGACAATTATCTTTTATCGCTAGTATGACGCATCCCTATTCTCTAATCAACCAATCTTTTGTTTGTTTGATTTTATATTAATCAAAATAAAACAAATAGTGGCCAGGTTAGGGTTAGGGTTAATGTAATTTTATGTTAACTAGTATTCTTCTTTTCCAGAACATAGAAAAAGTTTATAGCAAAAAGAATAATATTTTTCATCAAAATTATAATTATCTCATACTTCTTTTTGAGTCTAACTACCAGAATTTGAATTGTTATTAATTAAAGAAAAAACCAAACAACTATCAATATTACTAATAACACTCTTTCTGATGATCACTTGGTCCAAATTTTCTACGAAAGAAAAAATAAAAAGTTTTTTGTTGGTGAGTTGCCTATACGTTATGTATAGTAGGATATACATAAATACGGTTTTTATAAAGGTTAACGATTACTTCCAGAACTCCTTTTTATATTCAGTATGCAAACCAGAAGTGTTCTCTTCCAAGATAACTAGCAGGAAGTAGCGCCCTTGTATGAAAAATTTTGGTAGTGATATAAACATATTGTCTTCGTCGACGAAGTGTTTTGTGGTAAAACAGCGATGAGCAACAAAAAAATGAGTTCTATTTTTCTATACTTTCCTTTAAGTTTGTTCCAAATATTGTTCTTTGTCTCTTTGGATTTTTTGAGATTTTTTGCCAAAAAGTGGGCATCCTAGCTTACCTCACCAAAAGATCAGCAGTGTTTACTCTTTCCAAATTGCTAAAGTGTTGTATCCACGTAACTTTTTATATGTAGATCAGCCAATCAGAATCATGAAAATTTGTTTATACGAAGAAGTCAAAAATCAAAAAAACTGCAAAAACATAAAAATGATAGTTTAAACCTGTTTTGGTACATTAATAAAAAATGTAGAGACGGCAATATTACCTATATATATACTCTCTCCTAACGGTAAATTAACCCTAACCCTAATTATAACTAAAATTTCAAAAGTTACATAGGTACAAGGCTTTAGTGATTCCCCAAATTGGATATATGACCCCAGACTGGAACTGGTGCCGTCACAGATGAGTTTAGTTATCAAATAAACAATGAATAACAACATGTCATGGAATTTGGGAGGGCACGTGAAGAATTTCTTACCTGGATACGTGGTTCAAGACGTAGTTTTTCTTTTGTTAGTTTTACATATAACACTTTGGTAGATATGGTCTATGCAGTGTTATATAATTTTTATAATCTAGTATAGGCTTAAGAATAGGTGAACGTAGATTATTTTTAATAGCTATCACGTTGTAACCATATGAAATCAGGTGATCAACCAATCAGGATTGTAAACAATATAGATTCAACCAATCAAAATTAATAATTTTTGTGCGACCTAAGGAAATTTGGGGTCATCTAAGTTTTTTTTACCAATATATGAAGATAAATTTTTTCAAATAATATAGGGCTTGAAATTTTACTATAAAAAATAAAAAACTTCAAATTATATGTCACGAAATTTTGGGGAATATTGGCTATAATTCTAAAAAGTTTTATTAAAAGCATGTGTTTGCATTCTATATAAAATTTTGCTGTATTACTTAAATCATATGAAAATTGATTTACATTTATCCTACCCTTAATAACACCTTTATAGTTTATTTTTTCTTTGCTATTTCTTTGGTTTTTCTTTTATTTGTTTTTTTTTTGAATGCAAAATTTTGGATTTGGGTTAGTTTGTTAGGTAATTTTGTTTTGTTCCCCTTTTAATCTTCCCCTTTTTTTATTCTTCTTTATGAGAAGCTCAAAGAAGGAGTTTTTGAAGAAGTAGATTATGAAGCATAGTTGGTTTGTAAACTATAGCTAATAAACTTTTTTGCTTATATGTAAATCAATGTGGCAGGTCGCATCTGAGCACAAATTTTGCAGCAGGGTGAAGTCAGACTTCTATTGATTTTCATGTTATCATGTATTAAGAAAGAAATTTTTTAATAATAAATCTACTAAAGTTTGACAAAACTGCCAAAGCTTTAAAAAAAAAATATTACTAATAAATATCAATGCATTAAGTTGTATTTGTTGAATTAATTAATCAATGTCATGATTGTCACTTGCCCGATTACAAAATTCTTTTTAAACCTTAACATTAAAAAATAATAAATATAATATTAATTAAGAGCTATGACTATTGATATTTCTGTTTGGTTGTAAAAAAGAACATGCAATCTAAACTTTATACTCTAAATCATTAATTTAAGCTTGCCCTTTCTTTGTGCAGCAGACGATATTTGGTCAACATAGTAGTGGTTAATTACTTTGTAAAGTATAACACAAAGGTCAAGAGTGATTTTTTATAGCACAATACATAAACTTCCAAGTTTTATTAATATGCTTTGTGGGTTCACAGAAGAAGGTAAGCTTCTGAAAAAAATATTGTAAAACATATAAAAAATCAAGGCACTCAGGACTATATATATTTAATAACACATGAGTAGACAGATAGAAAATACAAAAGTACTTTTTTGATAATTTCATATAAGATTATGAAAAACGTAACTTATGCATCAATGATCATAGAAACTAAAGATCTTTTGCTTCACTCCAGACAATAAGACTATAAATTTAGAGTGTAAATATTTACAACGAAGGGGTTATATAATAAAAATTACTTTTAGACAGATACATGTTCAAAAGCAATATCATGACTACACGATCTGTCAACTAACTGACGCACCTATTAAAATTTATAATATGATTGGATATCAACTGATCAACGCACCCTGTCATGTAACTATAAATTTTGGGGTGCGTCAATGATCTGTAGATATTCTAAAAATCGGAGCATATAATATAATTATTGTTGTAAAAAGTTTTTTCTTTATGTTGTAAAATATATTAAAATCTATAATTTAGAAAAAATTAAGAAAAAATTAAAAATTTAAGTTTTTTTTTGCATATTAGGATACAGTATTAATTTTGTCAAAATACCTAACAATTATCTTATATTGTAAGCACTAACCCTAACTTAAATAAAATAAGATCAATATTTACCTTCATTTTAATCTGCAATTTTTAGCACAACTACCCTAGGATTACCAACAAAATTACTATCGGACCCAGGTACCCCGGGCATTTTCATTACTTAATTTTGACCGGGGTATCTCTATTTGGAGGTACACCGTATAGAGACAATATATGTTTAACTATATCTACCTGGGATGATACATATAGCATGTATAATACTTATGTATCCGAGTATAAGTTACGAACTGGCATTTTAAACTGACATTTCAAACTGGGAAGGAGTACACCGCTTGGGGGGACATGGGTCCGATTTTTGTCATTTTACGCTCATGTGATAATCGACGAAAATAAGCCAATAATGAATCTCGATTTGATGTAACGTTATGCGATCAGGAAATTCAAACCAAATCGTTTTGTCAAAAAAAACGCTTGTTTCAAAAAGCAGCATAATTTATTTTACTCCATTATTTTTCATGTGTTACGAAATAATAACGTTTACTCGAATTAAAACTCAGCTGACAACTCCCTACCAATCATGATCAAAAATTGTTCGGATAACACCATTATTGGGCAAATTTTTGAATAATGGTAAATTTGTTCAACCGGGCAAATGATTGCCGCTTCGCGGCACGGTCCGGTTGAACAAATTTACCGTTATTCAAAAATTTTTGCCGAATAATGTATACATCTTTTAGTGCACTAACCAAAGTTTTCTTTGAGCGATTTTACTTACCTTAGCGTATATCCTTAACCTAAAAAGAATTTGTCATATATCACGTGAGCGTAAAAATTTTGTTGGCGAAGATTTTTCGGCACCAAATTGTCACGTGAGAATTAGCCTCAGCCGTGAACAATAATTAGGATTTAAGAGGTACTTACCAGGTACATTTCATGTAAAGAATTTATATTTGACTTTCTTGTATTCTTCCACACAAATAAGACCTTTGTCAAAGGTAACTTTTTAACTATTCTAGCATTTGCAAACGACCTTGAAAGCTCCAGTCATTTCTTCTAGAAGATATGGATCATTGTTGTTGATCGAATAGGGAATTAAAAAAATTACTTTAGAAATCAACGTCGTTTTAAAATATAATATTTTACAAATTTCTCAAATTTCTCCTGAAAAAAATTTATGATATGAAAATCAAAACGTGATCATTACTTGATCAAAAAAAAAAAATTCAATAAAGTCACCTACCGTAAATGGGCATATAAAAAATCTGGGGGTCTAGTACGTACTGTACGTACATGGCTGAAAGTTTGTATCATAGAAAGTAAAGATTTGAATGCATGCACACACTTTGCATTTATATAACATGCAATCTAGATGGTTAAAAAGAATTTACATTTCTATCAAGAAGATTCTGAGATCTGAATTTACTATTTTGGAGGAACTTTTATATTGACCATTTACGGTAAAGTCGAAAGAAGTCAATAATCGACAATCACGGGGGATGCTTTTGATTGTAAACCCGCGTTATGAGCTCTACGTAAGTACGTACTGTACGTAGATCGGATTATGATGAAGTCCACGTTTTTTATATTATAATAAAAGCGGATTTCATCTTCACATGAATATCATGATTAGCTCGTGTGCAAAGTTTTTGAACTGGTTTTATTTATATGTTAAAAATCGGATTTAATCAGGTCTTAACCTATGAAAACAAATACTAATTGGATGACTGAAATAACAGTTAATCCATTCGAATAATCAGTGTTGATCAATTAAATATAAAGGGTATTGTGGTCAAGTGGTCAAGTGAAAAATCCAGTGATTAGAATTAGATGACTTATGTCTCAAAGAAACGAATCGAATAATACAAAAATATTTAATTATAATCACTGGATCGATCGCAAGATATTTTTTCACTTGACCTTAATACCCCCAATCTCACTTATGTTTATTATTTTGAACATAAAATTATAAAAAGAAAAATTTATTAAGTTCAAATATACAAAACTTTAAATAATCTACATTGATTTTTTTAAAAAAATAAAAAAAACAAAAAAAATTAAAGAAAAAAAATATATATTGCATCTATATACAAATGAGCCATAATACAGTACGGTATTTTCTAATCTATTACTGTATTATACCGTAATATAGCATTCGCTAAGTCTATTAATATAAGTGTAAGTATCTTCAAGTCTATTATATAAAAGTAATAATTGCTCTAACATTCTTACTTTTTTTTTTTTTTTTCTACGTTATATATATATATATATCTATATACAAATAATATAAAGTGTACAGTACAGTACATACGTAGATACTTAGGGGACGTACGTACGTACGTATATATATAAATCTTAATAAATCTTAATAACACTTCAAAATTTTTTTCAAGTATCCCTCCTTTTAAATACCATACATGTAACAATTTCTTTAACTAATACAACATGATCTTCAGTACATAAAGTATCACAATAAAAATCATTTACACGATTTTCTTCACCATGACCAAAAGGACATTTTTTGAAGAAAATAGGAATAGTAGTTACAGTTATTAAATCATATTCAGGAGCAAATAAATCTTTTGAATTTAAAGTAACAGGAATTTCAGATTTGTTGTGTAAATGATTTGTAAAATTCATGATTGGATTATTTGAAGTGGTATTAGATTTAAGATATTGATAATTGTTGTGATTAAAGTTATGATGATTATAATTATAATTAAAGTTATCATAAAAAGTGGTTTTTGAAATATACTTCTTATCTTTTAAATAATTACAATGATTATTAATAAAATTAAAATTTGAAGTATTATTATATAAATCATGATTTTTTGATATAATTGGTTGATTATAATCTAAATTATCATGAAAATTAGGTTCATTGATAGGATTATAAATTATAGGAACTTCAACATATGAAGAAGAATCTGACATATCATCCCAAACATCATCATTATCATCATCTCTAGTTCCAGTTACTGTTTCTTCAGAATCTTCATATGACATTGTACGTGTACAATAAACACCACCATCAAAATTTTTGTAAGAATTATTGTAAACGTTTGAAGATTGAGAAAATTCATGAGAAGAAATATTTTGTACAGGAATAACTTTAAATTCCGGAAAAGATAAATATAAATCAATTCTTTTAGAAATTAATGATTGTAAAGGTTTAATCTCATAAAATCTTGCTTCACGTTCTAATTTTTGTAGAGTAGAAAGAGATAATTTTGGTAAAGTAGAAGTTCTTAAGAATTCTAGGATGTAAACGAATAAGGAACCATCACGATCAATGAATAATTTATCTGGCCAAGGTAATTGTGGATGTAAATTTCTATAAGGACTTGAGTTGGGATCGGCATTTGGAGATCGAAAGATAAAAAAAAGTTCTGATAAATAAGATGGATATGCGCAGAGAGTTTGTTGTCTTGTTGTGAATTGCATCTCTCCAACGGTTAGTTTTATTGGAACTGAACTAAAAAAAAAAATTAAAGTCACAAAAAGTCACAAAGAATTATTAATATAAGTTATATATATATATTTATAATAGAATGTTTTTTTGTAAAGAAAAACTTACCCAGGCATATCTTCTTCACGAGTTTCTTTATTTACATATCTTTCATGAGACACATTTTCATTGCACTCTAAATTATTATTTAGAGGTTTTAAGGAAGTGTCGAAAGAAGGTTTCGGTTTTTCATCAGAGCGCCTTTTACTATTGCTATTCCTATTACTGTTATTATTACTATTACTATTATTATTACTATTACTTTCTTGCGCATTTATTTCAAGTTTTTGATCTATACTATTATGATTTTGATTTTCACAATTTTGACTTTTCTTGGGTTTATTTGAAGAGCAAAAAGATTTAAGTTTGAACTTTTTAAGACCACATTTTTGGAATAATTTTGATATTTGTTTTTTAATCGCCATTATTTATGTTTATGAAAAAAAGAAAAAAGAAGAATTTGACGAATTTTTTTTGTGGAATTCAGAGTGATTAAATGTAAATGTTTAAAGGTTGGTTATTTTTATCTATTCTTTGTGCATAATCTTATATTGCATATTTATAAACATGCATTAGAATATTAAATATGATTTGTAAGTCTTTAAGCGATCTCTTTATATGAATTTTTTTTTTTTTTTATTGTTTTATAATCACGAATAAATCCCCACGTTTCGATATATCATCGTACAGCACGAACTCCACGTTTCGATAAATGGTCGATCAAAAAAAAAATAAATCTTAATTTTTTTTTTTATGTATTTTTATATAATTGTAATGATTTTTTTGAGAATTTAAACAATACAAGTTTTTTTTTTTTATGAATCAATTCAAATACTATTTTATATAATGATAATACTATCGGAAAAAAAATTAATGTGCATTAATATTCCTAAAACGTATCCTGATAAGCAATAAAAAAAAACTTTTCGTCATAAAAAAAAACTCTTGGCTCTCGTTTTAGAAAATGCAGAAAGGTACAGTAGATCTATCTTTTTGAGTGAAATAATTACTGTAACTTATGAAAAAAAAAAAAAAATACGCCAAACCCAAAAAGGTATTCATCCAAATAAAGAAATAATTTTTTATTGTCACGCGATAATTTACATTTCTAGCCTAGTAACAATGAATTATCATCTAATGGTAATAATTAATTTTTTATGTGAAAAAAGTATAAACGAAATATAGCAACTTGGTAACTTGGTGACTTGGTAACCTGAATAATATGAATAATGTATTCTTTAGTTTATCCGAGCATGGGAATTTTCTTTTCAAAATGATCTCTTTATTTCAAATACCGTTTCTAATAAAGTACTATTTCTAATACAGTACCATTTTTTTAATACTGATACTTTCTCCAATACTACATTACACAAAAAATTCTACCTTCATACAACCTATTTTTAGCATTTCATATCCTTAATTGGAGTTTTGTTTTACAAATATGTAATTTTCGTAGAACACATTCTGATAACAAGAGAAGCATTTAAATTCTATTAATAAAACAAAGTTTATCATAAAACCTTTAAAAATATAAACATCTAGAATATTCGTATATAATTATAACCCTTTCTTTACGATTATTTTGATGAAAAATTTCATTTATTCATTTAATACATTAATTTATGAACAGCCAAATTTTTTTAAACAATCAATTCTTTGTACAACTAATTCAGGCATTAAAAAATATTGTGTTCCATTGATATGCTTCTTAGTTAAAAGAATCAACGATTTATATTCGTTTAATTAAATGTTGTAATCCTCTCTTTTTAACGAATCTTCTTTAGATGAAATAATGCTAATGGGTTTCACGAATAAAACTATTTATATAATTTCTTGATTTTTAAACTCTATATCAAAATTTTCTTCGGCAAGGTAGGTTACCATTTTCGTACCTTTTTTTCCGTTGGAAAAGGAATCTTTTTGTAACATAACATGATACGGATATCCTCGTAAATGGTGTATAGTAAGTTACATTAAAAAAATTTAAAAAAAAAAAAAAATCTGGTGATGAAAATAAGATTATCTATTATACTCACCGTTTAATTTTCTTTGTTTCTGAAACTTGAGAACAATTGCTAACTAATATAAAAACGGGATACAATTAGTACGGCAAAAAAACTCTACTGTCGCAAAGATTATAATCTGTAACGGTCATGTAACGTTTAATAATAAATAGTAAAACTATTGCATTTTAAATGTCGTCACAGGGCTAATTACCATGTGGAAGGTCGATACATAAAAATTATGTAAGCGTTTCATTTTCTACATATTTAGTTTACTATTCGTTTATAATATTTCCTTAAATTCTTTCAAAAACATTCAGTTAATAAACCCCTGAATTGTCACACGATCCTGCATTTATTAATTATACATACCGATACGTACTCGGAAAAGATGCATCACTTAACTTACGTACAGTACGTACAAAGCACCTTGATGATAATGGTATTGTACTATAACGTACCGGAGTATCACCCTCGTTTGATCAACATTTTTGTTTAACAGATAAGCATATATAAACAAAAGATTACACGTTTTATCTTTATCTTTTTAATATTAAAGTTTAATAACTAATTGTTTTCTTTTATTTTCTTTAATTTTGTTAGTTTCAAAACATTTCAATTTTCGCATATATGCTTATTGATTTAAGGTTAACTACCTACGGTTACTACGGTTACTACGGTTACTACGTTACTACGGTATCCTCAACTGACATAGTACACCCCCAATAACATAAATAATATATCAATATTTACTACGTATCATTATTATGATACGTATCAAATATCACTAACTGCAAAGTATTATACGTATAACTAGCTGTATAACTGCATAAAATAACGTTAATACTCTCGCATAATACATTTTTAATATTGTTCGGATCCAGTTACATATGTCGATATTCTATATTAATATCGATGTCCGTATCGTGTCAATATCGTCGATATTGAACATCCAGATAATCCGAAATACTGTACTATTTTAAATGCATGTTGTTACATCAAAAAGATATAGTTAGATTCCCTAGTTGTAATGTGTTGTACGTACGCACGCACGCACGCCTTATACTTTAATTGCATATTCAGAAAGCCAAACTCTATTTGAAACATGTGAAATTTTCTTTAACTAAAAAGAATCTCTCCTTACAAAATAAAAAAAAAATTATTACTAAATTTTTTTATTTTTCATATTATTTTATGTTGATTGCATATTATATCCATTGTTTAAAAAAATTAATAAAATCAATTTCCTAGTAGAAATTAGATGTACAGTAGATATCAAATGCCAAACTATTTATTATACAAATATTTAGTCAATGATCGCTAATAAAAAAAAAAATCCTTTTTTTAATATAACCTGTAAAGGATATTCAGAAAGTTAAGTTAAAGTACTTCCTTAATTGTCCATAGGACATTAGATAGTGACCGTAGATTTTTGCCACAAATTATGAATTTTGATTGGCCAAACTAGACTACACGATATTCGTCTTGTCGGATCGATCCGAATTCGCATTTATTTTTCGTTCGAACTTCGAATAGTTTCTATTCACCTAGTTTATATGCTACAATTACAAGTTTATATATAGTTATATTGGTTTTTTTTTTGTTATCATTTGCTGTAATTAGAATTATTGCCCGAGTAGAAAATAGCCAATAGTAATTTATAATTTAAGTTATTGTATACAGTATTGGTATATGCCTTGAGATATAAAAATATTTGAATTGAAACATCTCAGGTTTTATATTAACTTTACACTTAATTTGAGTTCTTTCATTTTATACGTTGGTGAATATCGGTATATCGGTTCATTAACATTTATTCGTTATTAACTTATTCGTTTCTTTGGCGGCGCCAATTTTGACTCGTGATCCGTCAAGATACTGATTTGTACGCGTCACCTGACCCGCGTAACAGCTCTGGCTGTAATTAAACTCCGGAAAACGATTAAATGATCAATAATTCAAGAGCAATTAAGGTTAAATGAATGCTAAAAAAAAAAAAAAAAGAATTATTTATTATTAATTTTTAAATCATTTAAGTATTTATAACTCATCATACTGTATAATTCTGTATAATACTGTATAATATATAATACTGTACTATAACAGATAACAGTACAAAGAGTATAATTAAATTGGCAGTATTAGAATTCTTTCTTAAGATATCCGGTTTTTTTAAAGTTAGTATAAAGAGGAGTTTGTTGTTGCAATAAATTGGTTATCAATATAAATCAGGTCAAATAATAAGCTATAAAACTCCGTGAAGTAACTATGTTTACATAATTTTGAATATCTATTTTCGGTTTCATTAATCTCCTTTAAATTTTTTTTTTTTTTTTAAAGCAAAGATACATCATTAAAAAAGTTATAAAATACAAATTTAGTAACGATCGCTATTTTGTAAAAAAAATAATGTATTATAATTCAGTTGGGGCAAATGCACTAACGTCAGGCATGCATTTCACAAATTTATATTATTGAACTGATTAAGTGATCCCATTATAGTTCATTAAATTACGCGCTATTTACTATATAATATACTTGTATTAACTGTTAAAATAATAATGATTACAATGAAATGGGATATTGACATGAATATCTGTTTTTGAACATGAATCAAAAGTTTTTACAATAATGTAGAATTCTGAATAAAGATATGTTTGGGTAAACTAACCACTCTGACATTACTAAGTTGGAATTTGATCAGGTCAATTGACTAACCCTACAGGTATAGTCAAATGAGCTATTTTGATTTGCTTAACATTAGTCACCGGAAAAATAATTGCCGAATTATTTTTAACGACTTTACATGTGACTTCGGATACTGGATAAAATATATGAAATTAAATTCAATAAAAAAAAAAAATAATTGTAGAAAATAAATATAGATGCAATTATAAAATGCGCTTTTATTTTTTTATTTGAATTACAAGCGAATAAATATAGAAATAAAATTAATACAATTACCGGTAGTTTATCTTAAATTTACAATTTCTTTATATGCCAACTAAATTTGTTTATTTTAATGCACCTAAATTAAATAATCTAAAAGATCTTTTATACTTTTAGATAAATTAATATGAATAAATAGAAGGCAGGGTGTAATAAATAATAAATATTTGCAAACATTAAATAGCTATAATAAAATCAGGTAATTAATAAATATTTGCAAACCTGTATAATTTATTTTTATTTATTTTTTCTTTTTTAATAGTAAACAAAGGTCGTAGAACAAGGTGTTATACGCCAAATAGGTTCCAACAAACTCATGTGATTTATTTATTATAAAAATAAATCCGTTATTGGATGTTCCGCATCCAATAACAGCGCATCTGGCTTTGAATTTAATGTGTCTGACAACCTGAGCCCCTTCGGGGCCTAGGCTAGCACATTAAATTCAAAGCTAGATACTTCTTTTATTAGTCTTCTGTCAAATGAAAACTGTTATTGGATGCTACACATCCAATAACCAACTATTTATTTTTGAGTGAATGAAGTAAATTGCACATAAAAAAGATCTGAAAAAATGGATTTCCCATAGACAGCATAGTAACATTGAATTAATTGATATTAATATTAAAAAGTTTTGGCTAAAAAAAAAAAAAAAAAAATGAA
>QKWP01001329.1:17976-38538 GCA_003550325.1 Gigaspora rosea | reverse complement strand
AAAAAAAAAAAAAAAAAAAAAAAAAAAAAATCAGACCACACGTAGTTTTGGTTTAGTGCAAAATATATGTGACCACGCCAGGGCCAGTGATTTTATGTGTTTCACATAATACCACAGAATTCACATAAATACGCCTATATCACATAATTTGGTGTTTATCACCGCAGAATAGCACATAATATGCCAATTTATAAGAATTGTCACATAATTTGCCAATTTATTGGCAAGTCGATATATAAAATCTAACAGATCCAGTATCTCCCGACGTAGAATTTTAATGAACTCAAATTACGAGCAAGGTCATGAAAATTTTTTCGAAACAAAGTCCGGAAAGTTGGTTTATGTATACCACAGAATTACACATAATTTCGTAAGCATGCCACAGAATCGCAAATAATTTGGCCAATTTTACTGCAGAATCGCACATAATTTGGCAAATATGGTTCACATCACATCACATAATTTAAATTCTGTCACCAAATAATTTTGATTTTGTCACCACAGAAAATCACCGGCCCTGGACCACGCGTAGTTTTGATTTAGTGTAGCGTGACTATCAAAACAAATTTTCATAAAATAAACTTTTGCGGTTAGGTTAGAGTATATTAGGGTTGATGCAAGGCATAGTTTATAGCAAAATTTTTTAAAGAACGTAGATGATGATTTCATAGTCAAATTTTTAAGCTATTACCGTTTTTTTTTTTTTATGAAAAGTCTTTTTGCTTTGATTTCACATTATACCTGAACTTAGAATCTGACTGGCTTTGGTTCTATAAACATGGTTACAAATTTATTAACCCTGAAAAAAATCTTCTTCTAATCAGCCCCCAAATAGTACTATCTCGAAAAACTTAACAAAATAAAGGTTAAAAAAAAGGTAGAAACGTTTGTGACATATCTAAATTAAAAAAAAACACATTAGTATTTTATTATTAGAATACACACATATGTTCGCAGTTAAATTGAATGTGAAAGTAACATTTGTCGGCAGTTCAATACTTTAACAGATCAGAGTAATAATTTTTTTTTATACGGTTGATCTTTTTTTGTTTATGATAATACCGGTAAAAGGAAATTCAAAGAACTTGTATCAATGACGAGATATGATAGAGTTCTAAAAAGAATCATACTATATCATTCGCTATAATTATATAATTATGTATAATCCTTTAAAGGCTTTTTTAAACTCTATCAGAAATAGTATGTACTTTTAAATCTTTGTTTTTTTTTGCCCTCATCAGGAACAGTATTAACGATCTATCAAGAATAGTATGAGTTAAAAAATTACAATTATACTTAAGATAGATCTATGTTATTCTAATATTCTGAGGTATCAAATCCGTTTTTTTTTTTTTTCAATCCTGAAAATTTTATATGCTCTTTCCTCTATAAATGCAATCATTTGATTGATCTAAAGTAATCTATATTATATAGGTTATTATTATATAATGTGCACTTATCGTTATAGAGAATTGATTATATTTTTTTTAAAAAAAAAATGCAAACTTTACAAAAAAATTAGATAATATTGTCACGGGCTGAAAGTGACATCCCCAAATTATGTTTCGGAAATTAAATTCCGTGAAGGCTTGGATGATATTCAAGGCTTGGATAACAAGTTGGCCGAAGATTGTGGCAAAGGATGAGGCAGTCGAAAATAAATGTATGCTATAGTTAAGCCCCTCTAAGTCTTTTCAAAATTATTAAAAGGACATATGTTGGTTTACGGCATTTATGTGTGAGATTATAAGAGAACATTAAATTCATTAGACCATAAAAAAAAGTTGGTTTAAAAAATAACCAAAATTTAAAAGGTCCTAATCTCCCCTCATATTGCTCCTCTGAGTGCTACCTTGTTAAAGCTCTCTTGAAAGCTCCTCTGTATGGTCTCCAAAGCCCGAATATTCTCCCAAATCTGATCGTACCATCAGAAATCGATAAAGCAAAAAAGTTTTCAGTCTCTAGGACACCCAGCAACTAAGAGTCTTCATAGGATTTGCATCCTATTATTGTCATTTCATCAAAGGTTTCACAACCATAGTGCAATCTTACATTATATATTAAAGAAAAATGAGTGGAATAATGATCAACAAGCCTTCGAAAAATTAAAAGACCATGCACCTATCCTCTAGTATCTGGACTTTTTAAAAATATTCTTTCTATGTACAATTTGGGTGCAGTGCTGAACCAGAAGTAGAATGGGAATAGAGACCAGACAATATCCTACTATAGCAGGGGTTTGTACAAGCAAAAACAAAACATTCTATTATGGAGTGTCTTGCAGTGCTATGGGTCTCATTGAGATGAATCGAATGGTATAAAATTTATCCAATTTCAATCACTATATCACCAATATTACTACTATGAGAAAATTATATGCCTTTTTGATAAAAAAAGCAGAACCATCATAATTTAAAATATAAGCAAATGGGGTATGTGGATCTTGTGATCTAGTAATCGGCCGTGGAGTATTACCAATACTACTTTAAGTTGTGGTAGTGACGTATCACGTAGAATTAAAAAAAAAAATAGATCTAAAGGTATATTCGCATTTCTAAAAAAAATTAGATTTGAAAAAATCATTTTACTAGCTGTAATGCATATAGTCAAAATAATAACGATTATTCCCTTTAATTATATAGTATGACCAAAACGTCCTCTGGAGAGTATATTTTTATTTTAGTCACGCAAAAAGTGGATAACAGCTCACCCCATAACAATACTCGTACAACTCATAATAATCTAAGACATGAAGTTAATTCAAAGCTGGCCGAATTAAAATCTGTATACATTTCAATGAATAGTCATTTGCACATTATAAAAATTGGACAATTGCGCAAGTACCAAAGAGGATATTTATATATTTAGAATAATATATATAAAAAAGACTGTAAAAATATTAAACAAATGGATTCATAAATGCATATATGACATGTCAGCAATGAAAAATACCTTTTCAACAGACATTATACTCTTAATTAATGGTAAAATTCCGAATCATCAAAGATATAGAACTTATAGAATTGGAAAATAAATTCCTATTTTGAAGGTAAATCTTAAATAATATAATTATTGTTCTATCTTTTTTTAAACACATAAATCACCGAATAAAAGATCTGGGTTTATGCCAGGGTTAAGAATTTGGTGGATCTATCTCCTATCAGAAAATAATTATTACTCATTTTTAAAGATTCTTATATTCGAAATGTTCATCTTGCTATTGATACAAATGAATTATCAACATTTCCTCTTCTAATCAACATGACACCATCACCATTGGACCCACTCAAATAGAAATAAAAGATTTCATTTTAACTATAGAAACTAAAGATTAAAGCAATGTCATTCTTAAATTGGAATATTATTATTTAAAATCAGCTTGGACACTAGGGCGATGACGAATCTTGTTCCCAAGATTTTTGTTATACCTGATTTTGCTTCTCAAAAATAAAGATAAAGAGATATTATTAGTAAACAAGTAAACAGAACTTTTAGATATATATACTATACATGGAATTGATTAAACTATCGATACCTTATTGTTGTCATCACATGATCTAATAAATCAAGTTCACGATTGAGTTAAAGAACACTCAATTTTTTTTCTTTAACGATCAAAGACAGCCGCACTAGAATTAAGAAAGCAGTTATAGAATTACTTACATACACACGAACCTTTCACTCGCAAATGCTTATAGCCATATGTTTAAAGCTATGTTGAAATCTATTAATGAACTTTGTTAACAAGTTCAAATTAAGTATAGTATTAAATTGAAGTATTGTATATAACTAGTATAAGCAGAATTCAAATAAGATACTTATTTCAACCTCTTATTGTGCCGAAGCACGACCCGAGAGTCTTGTTACTCAGACCAGGTCTCTCCACACCTCTTTCATCTTCTATTTCAAAGGTTTAAGAGTGTTGGATATTTACTAGATAGTTTATTATTTGATTACAGTGTTTAGTTTTAGATTTTAGTCATCACCCCCTGGTAGCCACCACTTTTTCAACTTACGTATGTACGTACATATGCTGTAGAGATCAAAGTGGCTCAGATCGATTCTGCTCTAATTACACCAAAGGCAATCAATGGATACTCTAAAATGTCTATTAGTTTCAAAAAAGAAAATAAAATTTTTCTCAGACAATCCAAAGAAAAAAACATTAAGAGAGTGGATTAACAAACGAGTTATTATTTTAATTTTTGTAAAATTTTCGAAATGTCGAAAATTTTTGAAAATTACGCAAATTTTGTAAATTTTGTAAATTTTGTAAATTTGAAATGTTTAGAATTTCGTAAATTTAATAAATTTTGAAAAATCAAATGCATATATAAAAAAAATATAAAAAGAGTGAAACTTCAACTTAATAAAAATCTAGCTGGGATAGGTTCAACATTGAAAAAGCGTTTATTCTACTAATCCTTCCGATAAATAAAATTCATATAAGGAATTAGTAACCTAATCTGTGATTCGAGCCTCGTGACGTAATATAGAGTTCTAATCTAACGGCCTAATTATATGGACCAAATCTCACCACGTCTCGATTGTAGCCTGCCACTATTAAGGTTTAGGTTAGATAGTGTTAGTGTGTAGTATTTTTTAGCGAAAGTCTACGACACGTACAAATCATATGGTACTTCATCCTACGGACATGTATCAAAATAAGTAATTTAAAATAAAAAATGATCCTGCATAGCTTTTGTACTAAGTTGATGTCTTTATCACTCTAATATAATATGTTTTCTCGGTCTTTCCAGTTCTAATGGTGAGATTATTAAAATCTACCCAGTAGAACAGGAGATATGGAGATATGGCCTTCCAAAATTTGGATAATGTTTTTTACATAATCTAATATCGGCTAAATTTCAAAAGGTTATACCTCTGGCTCTACTAGACCATGTTAATAATATTACCAATATTAGAACCAGAAAATCAGAAGAACAAGTTTACTTAGAGTAATAAAGGAATGTTAACTTATTACAAAAGTCTACTTTTTTTTAATTAAAAAACTTTATTTTTTTTGTAACAAAAAATAAGAAAAGTGACCTGGAAGGCTTTTGTACTAAGTTGGCCTCATTTATCACCCAAAGTAAACTTGCTCTTCTAGTTTTCTGGTTCTAACAATGGTAAGTTTATTAAAATTGGTCTAGTAGAACAAGTGATATAGGTTTTCAAAGTTTAGGTGACGGTTTTGTTATCCAAATTACGAATGGCCATATTACCGAATCTATTGAGCAGATTTTAAATTATTAGAACCGGAAAGAACAAAAGAATAAGTTTAATTAGAATGATACAGAAACGAAAATTTTATAAAGACCAAAGGAATGTTAACTTAGTACAAAAGACCTGTCAAATCAATTTTTAACTTAAACAACGTACGCATCAGTAAGATCAAATATCATGTGATCTGTACATTTTCGTAGACTTTCTGATTTTTTAGTAGATTTGTGTTGTCTTTTAGTAATGTGACCTATTTTCTGACGCCTATCGGCCTGATACCAGTTTCTACTTTCACAATGGTCAAATATAGATGAAAAAGCAGATAGAATATAGAAAATCATTGCAAATTATTTCAAGTAAGAAAGTGAAAATGAGAATACTCCAATCAAAGCATACTATTATGAGCAATCATACTATTGCAGCTTAGTATGACTCATGATCACGGGGCAACTTATCGTATTTATAAATTTATTAGGTAATTAGATATATGGCATAAATGTTATTTGGATTTTTCATTATGAATAAAATTGGAGGCCCTTGAGAGAATAAATTTGGTACTGCATATACCTTTTGCTAAAGTATCCAACGCTTTATTGCCCTTGAAAAAACAATCGAAGCTGTACATTATCCACTTGCCAAATATACACAAACTCTTTCTATATCAGAATTAACTTGATTGGTTTTAGGTTGGCTGGAATCCGATTTCAAGCTCACCACCATTTAGATGTATAAAGCATATATTACATATAGGCAGAAAATTGAATAGGAACGAAAATGTATTTAAAGACCTGAAATTGCGGATAAATATAAGTTATATAAGATTTCAAAACTAGTGTTTTGCTCTAATAATTTCCTTAGATTAGAAATGGATCAGACAGAATTTATAATTTTTATTAGTCCGGTCTGTTTTACGGTCTCAGGACTCGTGATTTATAATTTTTCTATGCATAACGTTAAAATTTTCATTTATTAACGATCAAGCTTTAAATAAATTTTAAAAAGTAAAGCGCAAAATATGAATATGTATTTTATGTGCGAAATTAATTTAACATAAAGAATTAAGTATATGGATATTTAACTATCAAATTTGCAAATTCCTTTTTGAAGTCAACTCTTTAAAAATAGAAAGAATGAGAACAGCTATAGAGAATGCTTATTCTAAATTTTATATTAGAGCTTGTATAATCAAATTATCCTTATACTTAAATACACTGCAAAATACTAGAAGATGGAAATGGTTATAATTTTTTTTATTTTTTTTTTGTGTTATATTTTTCTTTATATTAATTTACTAGTTTTTTTTATCAGTAAGTATTAGTCATAATCAGGACTAGAAATTAGAACCTGTTATCGTAAAATTTATATCTGGGCTGATTTGGTTTTATTTTATAACTGGTTGGAAATTTTTAAATTCTAATGAGCCAGTTTTAATATCTGGTTGTTACAGGGTGAAATGGCATTACTTTTATAAGAATGAACTAATACGGAAGTAAGGCAATTCGCCAAAGGCGTGACTATGATAATTTGGTTAATAGAAAACTATTATTGGGTTATACTTTCTTTGCACATAAGTGTTGTAACCAACCTTACCCTAGTTCATTATTTAAATAATTTTTAAAAGACTATAAAAACTTAAACAAAAACTCACCTTTATTTTGTTAGTGGTTTATCTTTTGTCACAAATTTCAATCAAACAAGCTCCATCTACCACCCAAATCTTAGAGTCTGTTTTTTGAGGCATGGCTTGTTATATTCTCAGAAATATTAATTTATCTATGGCATATGCTAATTCAGAAAGAAATAATTTATAATATATCTTACAGAAATAATCTGGTATATTAATATAAGAGGTTATAACAAAATTAAGAAGTAGGTTTATTATATTCCATGAATTTTTTTGGCCGTGCTAATCCAAAATCTCATAAAGAAGAAAGAAAAAAATTTGATACAAATAAGTTAAACTTTTATACATTATACCACAATAATATGGATATTAATACTAAGTTTTAAGTAGCTTTATGGTCTACTTGATAGTCTTATTATAGTTGTTTTCAAATTATATTAGTTTTTTAACTAACAAAAATAATTAGTACTACAAACTATAGTTCTGAAACACTAGTACAAAGTATAGAAGAGACCATAGTTATTAAGATTTATAAAGAAAATGCTTGAATTACTCTAAATAATAAAATTTAATATTCAGATATTCGTCTTATATATAATAATAATAACAGAACCTCAGGTTGTCTATCTAGAGAATTTAATTTGAATTACTATCTGCTATGTTCTTGTACTACTCTAATATATGTTCCTTATGTCTTTTATGTTCTGTAATTTGCTTTGCTTAATGCTCTTGTATCTTATACCATAAAATTATCCAAAAAACATTTACCAAATCTGATTCATCTAAAACCTTTGACCAGTATCAAAGAAAAGTTAGTAAATAAATCCCAAAATAAAAACAAAATATAAATCTTATTTAGCTTCAAAATTTTTTTACTTTATAGTTCTTTTTATATGCTTTTTCAAATCTGGTATACAACTAGTTCAAAACCTACTCTATATTTTATTACTATTATAATATTGTTTTAATTAAATAAAAAATTAATTAAAGGCTATAATCAAACAAAAATAAAAGAATAAATAGATAATACTTATCTTTAAAAAAATTTTAGTTATTATATGTTTTCTTCAAAGAAGTCAATTTATTGCAAGCTACTATTCTATAAAAAAAAATTGGTTAGAACAAATCTAAAAAAATAAAGTCAATAATTTCTTTCTTGTATATATTTAAATTAAGACTTTAGTTGAAAGAACTACAGTGCAGGAACCCTTAAATCAACTAGTCCTATATATGCGGCCAAATTTTGGGTTGGGTCAGATTGGGTCGGAGTTGGGTCGGAGCCAATAAAATTGCAGAAAATTTTGCAAATAAAAAAAAAACCCCCAAAAATATAGTATAAAAAAAAGGGTTATGTAATTTAGCGCACTAGCACTTTAGCGCATGTATATATAATGCATACTATCACGTGATATACGTCAATATATCTTGCATATTTGAATATTTAAACTTAAGCATAATTAAGTTTTGCCTTACTAACTTCACCTCTTTGAAACAAATTTGGTATATTAATAATGGCCCAAAATAGAGTCAAAGCAACATGTATATTAGATTAAGAAACTACTCGCAAATAAGCATGTTGATTTATATGTTCATTTTTATAGCATTTGTGTGCTCATTATCGATAATTAATTCAAACAAAAAAATCTATACACAATCTAACTTACAAGTCACATTTACCAAATAAAAAGATACTAGTTTAAAGTATGCAATACTATCTAACATGAATACAGAAAAATAGTTTTTTTGTATGAATTAAACAATTGAATTCAATTACACCGGTAATAGTTGTACACCTATATTTTTAAACAGACCTATATGTTAGATTTCAAACAAATCGGTTGTATTAAAATTACATACATTTCACTTAATGAATTTATGCTTTACTACACTTCTTCTAATAATAACCTACACCACTACATTTTTTGTAGCGTCTTTGTTGTTTTTTCTTGCTATCCTGTTCGTGTGATGACTTTAAACATTTTGTCCCTGCTGGTCGACCTTTTTCACGTTTTCTTTTCAGATTTTACAGTACAAACTCTTGGTTTTCTTTATCATCATCACTTTCTTCATCAGGTTCTTCATCAGATTCTTCATCGGATTCTTCATCAGAATCTTCGCAATCTCTTTCAATAAAATCTTGTAATAGCTTAAGAAGCTGCTGTGATTTCACTTTTGTTGGTAGTGCTTTTTGAATTGCTTTCTTATACATTCCATGTAACTCTCTATAGAACGTTCTTTGTTAAGATAAATTTTGACTCTTTTCAAGAAAATTTGATTGTCTTGATTAAATGTGCATAGGTATATAATAGGTTTAGATGGCTCGTGTTGTGATGTTATCCTATTATCTTCAATAAACCCGTTTGCAGTAAAAAAAGGTTCCTTTGAACTATCAAGATTATTATAGTACCAATGAGAAGAGATAAGGTGAATATGAAATTTTGCTGTATCTGTTGCAAGCATTACTCGAAAATTATTCCTACAGACTAAACCTTGCTGAATAATAAAAAGGCATGTGCAAACATGTGAATTATTCTTTAAAAGTACTAGATAATGCTTCACTGTTGTTACATTGCTAACAGTTACAGTCCAAATTTCTGTAACATTAGATAATCCTCCTACTAGAACAATAACTTGCTTTAATGTAATTTGTTGGATCTCTATATTAGTTGCATCTTGAATTTCCGGTTCACAATCAGCCGGAATTAATAACTATACATATATATTGATATACATAGATTACAATCAAACTATATATACACATAATACTACAATACAATAAATAATAACTTACTTCTAATTCTTCATCTCGAAGTATAGCAGCGTCATAATATATCGATTGATTGATTTTATCTCTTTGTCTTTGAAGTACTGTAGGTGTGAGAAATTTCTCTAGATTTTCATCTAATCCTTTAAATAAGAAATTTGACTTTTCCTTATTTTTAATAGAAGGAATTGAAAGCTTCCAAAAGTTATATTCCTCTCGGTTATCTTGCATGTCTAAAAGTCTATGAATTTCGCCCATTAACTCGTATAAAGAGACATTTGAGTTGTGTAAGAAATGTTTTAAACTTGCATTAACTGATTCCACTCGAGAGCTAGCAATCATTCCTCCAGTGAATTTAAAATTTATAAAGCAATGTGCCCAATAAGTTTTAGTTTGATATATAATATTAAGGTAGGAATTAGCATTAGGAAAATCTTGACCAAGCTTTTCAAACCGTTTCTCAAAAACCTCAGTTGCAAGGCTATTTCGACATGTATAAAATGCGTCAAGAAACTTTAAATAATTATCATCTAAAAGTCTCTTTAAGTTTTTATTAAGATTTTGCGTTAGATGAAAGGCACAGTAAATTGGATAAATTTGAGGAAAAACTTTATGAACTGCAGCGTCAACTGCGGGGTCAGTATCAGTTATTATTACTGCAGGCTACCTATTAGTTGCCTTTAGAATTTCATTGAATATCCAAACATGTGACTCCAAACTTTCATTAGGAAGCAAGGCCTGAGCAAGAACAATATTGTGACGATAGTTACTAAATCCTACAAACAATGTCAATGCCATTCTGTAACGGTTTGTTTTGTGTATTACATTATTTAGAACACAATCTGAAAATTGTATCCAATTATCGACTTGCTCAGGGGTCATCTACAACAATTTAGTAAGTGCATTATCATCATCCCACCCTCTTGCAATAACCCATCGGCTGTCTTCTTCTTTTTTTTATCTAGCCAGTTAGACATTAAAGCAGCGTTATTTGATAGCATTTCAGAAGTAGATTGAAATTTTTGAATTGCAGCGTACAAATCTTTAGAATGTATTGGATATGAAGGATACTTTCTCTCTAAAAACTTCCTTTGAACTGTTGCTCCAAATTTACAATGAGTAGTCAAAAACCTTATATCCTCTATTATTTCAGAAGAAAATTTCTTTTTTCCTCAAAATCTATCATTTCAATACTCAAAAGATGATTGTGTTCATTAACAATTTTGTTAATTTGAATCTCAGAATTAGGTTTCTTTAATTTAGGACACAAAGCATTAATGAGGAATTGACATTTGGTCTTTTTCGTACTTGTATTCTTTTTGATTTTGAACTGTAAGAACCACTATGGTTACAAAGATATGTACACCGTAGATAATCCCATTTTCACGCATAATACGATCCTTCTTCATATAAAAGCCTTGTCTCCTTGACCAATTATGAAGATATAAATCACATTCATTCCATGTTGAAAAAGTTTTGCTACTAAACAAGTCATAATTTATAGTCTCTTTGAAAAACAAAAGATCAGATTCATTATCTTCATTTATGCCACCATCATTAGAAGAACTCTCATATTCAACTAGAATTCTTTTATTTGTATTATCAACTCCCAGGAATTTTCCCTCTTCTAACTTATTCTTTTCAACTATATCGCCATATCTGAGGTTTTTTTATTCAATATCTACAGTCGTGTTGTAATTTTCAGTCATATCATAATTCTTAAAAGGTTTTTCTTCTTCAAACATATTCTATAACAAATGCAAAAAAAAAACTTAAGTAACAAACGAACGCACAAAAAAACAAAACAAATAGACAATTAAGTAAGGCAAACAAAGAAAAAAATGCAAACGTGTAGTAAATGAAGCTGCTATCAACTATATTGCCATATCTGAAGTTTTCATATTCAATATCTTCAGTCATATTGTAATTTTCAGTCATATCACCTACACTACTATCTATCACATTCATTTGACAATTGGTTTAGGTATTTATTTGATCAAACAAGCTGTTGCTCATGTTCACAATATAAATCAGATAATGTTGTTATCGAGTATTTAGTTGATCAAACGAAAGAAGTTTATTCATATATCTCAAACCTCTTTATTTATTTGTTGTTTTACGTCATTGATTACAGTCAAAACAAACCCAGAATTTATTAATTTATCTGTCATTTATGATCATCACATATAAACCTCGAAGATGCGTTATTACGCATATGCATCATATATAAACCCCAAAGATGCATTATTACGCATATGCGCCAAATTATATATTTCTAAAAAAAAAATTTTAAAAATTTTTTTAAAATTTTTTTTATAATTCTGCTAATTCTGGCCGGCATTATGGTAATTCTGGGCAAAATTATAGCGGCCAAATTTTACGTTTATTAATAAAAATAGTTAACTTTAAACCTTTATAAAAGTAGTTAAACTTTATAAATTTAAAAACTAATTCTATAGCTTTATTCTTAAAGTCTTTCTCTACACTGCTATAGAAAGAAAAATTGCCCTAGCTATACTAGTTATTTTTTTATAACGTTTTAAAAATTATCAATTTCGCTTGTTGATTTAAGGGTTCCCGCACTGTATTAGAAAGGCCTCTCATATGCTCCGATTTTTGGAATTTATAAAAAAAACTTATTTTTTTAAAACTTTAAAGCTATATAATTTTTGATCTACTGGTCCATTTTAAATGATTTTACTACCAAAGTGTTCATCTCCTTGAGACGATTCCAACAAGCCCAAAATCATAAAAATCCAATCACAGGGTCATGGAAAATGCACTGTCAAATTAGTGATACACCTGAAATTGGTTTAATCTACGTTAAACCAATTTCAGGTGCATCACCTATTTGATAGCACATTTTCTTATGACTCTGTGATTGGATTTTTATGATTTTTAGCTTATTGGAATCGTCTTAAAGAGATGAACATTTTGGTAGTAAAATCATTTAAAATGGACTAGTAGATCAAAAATTATTTGGCTTAAAAGTTTTAAAAAAATAAGCTTTTTTTATAAATTCCAAAAATCGGAGCATATGTGGTAACCTAATAAACTATAAGTTTTGCATCACTCTAATCAACTTAAGGGTATGGTAAACATGATCATTTTTTGTATGATCTGCATGGTATTACAGATTTTTATATAGGAAATAAAAATTTGCCATAAGCAAAATTTTTTAATGCTCTAATGAATTTTTATTAAAATTTCATGATGTGCAAATAAGAAATTTCTATTTATAGTAATAATAATTTTGAAACTTGTTTTATTTGAGAAAATTCCACTTCGAATATTACCAAAGTTTTTTCAGGTGACACTGTTACCTGGGAAAAACATAGAGCCACCTGGGAAAACTTCGGTAATATTCGAAGTTGAATTTTTTTAAATAAATTATTTTTTTAATTTTTTTTTTTTTTAATTATAATTTTTTTTTTGCACTTTTTGAAATTTTGGTAAAAATTCGTTAGAGCATTAAAAAATTTTGCTTGTGGTGAATTTTTATTTCCTATATAAAAATCTGTAATACTATGCAGATCATATGAAAAATGATCTATGTTACTCTACTCTTAATCCAAAAGAAAAAACACTAACTAAAAGTTTTGAAAAGTTTTATCTGAAGATCCAAAAGTTCAAATTAAGAACCAAAAAGAAAAATTACTCATAAAAATATCTAAAACAAAACTAAAAGAGCAAAAAAAGATTTGGTTAATAAAGACTATAAAAAAAAAAGAAACAAAAATAAAATACTTATCTGAATATAACAAGTTAAAAAATTACCAAATCTGAATTGATAAAAGTAGTTAAAAACTTTTTAAATGGAAATTAAACTAAAGAATGGTAAAGCAAAAAGGAATTAAAAAGAAATTAGATTAGTGAATAATTAGTTAGCTTATAAATATGACAATTATGTAAGTAATGCTATAAGAAAGAACAAAACAAGGAACATGCATACTAGATTTCATAAAGTTCCTAAAAAATCCAATAAAAAAAAGCTCTAAAAATAAAAAAATAAATAAATAAATAAAAAAAATAGATTGATAATACAAAAAAACAATATAGCAAACTTATTCTAATAATCCTTAGTCCCAACTTTTTTACAAGTACCAACCTATAAAAACTTTGCTATTAGTATATTTGTATACAACAAAAATTCTATCTAGAAGCAACCAGATACAGTAATTAGATTGTATATAAGAAGAACTAAAATAGGGTTAAAACAGAGCTGTTTCCTTATCCCTTAGATTGTAACACAGGCAAATTTGCCTGCGTATTTTAAAATTTTTAATAAAATTTTAAATATTGATTTTAGCCATATCTTTTCTAAGTAAAAAATATTCTTTGAGTTTTGTTTTAGTAACTTTGTTATAAATTTTTTTTTAAAATCATTAGAAAACTTTAATATAATAAATGTTTAAAGTTCTTGTATTGGCATTTTTACTATTAAAATTTTTCTTTAGATTTTTTCAAATTTTATATGTTCCCGTCTATAAAAAAAATCTTTACTTCTAATACAAGTTTTAATTTTTACAAGTAAATCATTAAAGTTGCAATAATGAAAGTTGTCATCCTTTATATAAACTACAATATTGTCTTGAGAACTATAGTTCTAAAACTAAAACTAAATAAGATCGCAGAAAAATTGTAATAAAATTTTTTAAAAAAATTTTTTCTTAAAATTATCTATTTTCAGCTTATATGTAACTATAATTTATTTTCTTATAATATAAAAACTAATTTTGCAAAAAAGTAATCCTTATTTTCAAATATAATTGTACAAAGTTTTATTTAATTATTTTAGCATTTTAAAAAAGTAAATCAGAGCTAAAAAAGTGCAAAAACGCAGGCAAATTTGCCTGTGTTCTACTACAATCTAAGGGATAGGTTAGACTTTCTAGATAGAAGACTTTATTACTATAGAAAAGTAGCAGAGCAACAACTCTAGAGCTTTTTGTTAGGGCTATGTTATTAATTACCTGATTATTTTTTATCAGAAATCTACTCCTCTCACTCTTTTTAATAAGCATGATGGACATTCAATTTAATTGGTTTGAAGATCACTGGGTTACACAATATAAAAAAATTTTTAAAGTAACACTTACTATGAAAAGCCACATGGTCAATTGACAACTTGTAGTTTTATATAATAAAATTTTTTTAAACCATATAATAGTATTCTTCAACTCTTTGTACGTCTTCTGTAAAAAAGGATTAGTATAGATCAAATACAGTATACGGTATGTAACGAATAAGTTAATTGGCTATTAATCATTATATAAATTTATTTATTATTAATAAATGTTTAGGTAGCGAAAAAATACAATAGCAGAAGATCTCGTACCGTGAGTTAACTTTGTTCTAAATATTATTATTTATTTAACAACATGTACTTAGAGAACAATAGAAAAAGTGCTTATAGAGGTTTTACAGTATAAGGGTTTTGCTTAATAATTCTAACATTTCTTATCATTGAAAATAATGGAACAAAATAGAATAACGATGAAAAATTACTTTGGACCTTTTGAAGATTTGAGTTGTATTATTGCGGTAAACTTTATTCATTTATATACGTTTTAATTATATATGAAATAAATTATTAAATTTAACTATTTTCTATTTCATTAGCAAATTTTATATATAGATATTAATCGATATATAACACTTAATTGTTTTATGTTGATTATAAAATATCGTTATATATCAATTAATTGGATAATAATTGATATATATCTATAATCAATATATATAATTTTTTATATTAAATCGTTATATATAGGCCTCTGCACGGGCCTGGGCTACCCATGGATACCCGTGGGTAGGACAACAAAGGGCCGGGCTAGGGTATTTAGGGTATTGAATTCCAAGCCCTAGGGTAAGGGTAAGGGCTTGAGACATGGGCCCTTATACAGACAGGTAGGGTAAGGGTAGTACTGCGGGTACCCGTTATACACATTTCGCATGAATATCAGCTCATATAATTGGCTAATGTATATTAATGTCGATCCATACCTGATACCTATTTTATTTAAGAAGTACGTGAGATAAAGAATGTATGTGATTTTATGTTGATTGAGCTCTGATCTAGACCCATGCTTTGTTGTTGCGATTGATTTTTGGTCAAGGTTGTAGCATGTGGCGTATAACCCTTGACCAGTGCTACTCTTCTTTTCTATCTGTTGACCCTCATCAACATGCAGAGTATAAAAAACATTATCCTAAACATTTAAAATCAGGTATTTGAGTTCACGAATATTTAATATTTAGTTCTCATTAGCCGTGTTAATTTGGCATTGCATATAAAGAGCATTTATTAATCTAAGTATTTTAAATAAGTATTCAACTTCATATATATTTACTAGTTAATTTTATTTTATTCGTATCAAAGCACCTATTACTTTATTAAGCCCTTGGATACCCACAGGCTTTGAGAGCCGGGCTAGGGTATCGAGTTCTAAGCCCTAGAGTAAGGATAGGGGCTTGGAAGTCAAGCCCTTACACAAACAGGTAGGGCTAGGGTATTTCTATTACCCGGCCCTACCCGGCCCATGCGGAGGCCTAGTTATATATCTATAAATCGATATAATCTTAATTATTTGAAACAATATATAATGATTAACAGATCTTTAACGATTACATACCCATCACGAAAATTTCAACCCAAATCATCGGGTATACAAGTTTTTGCAAGTTTTTGCAAGGTTTCGCTTTATTTATTTTTTTATTTCATGTTTTTTGTTTTTGTTTTTTTTGGTTTATTTTTATTAATTTATTTTATTCTGGCACTTTGCAAAAACTTTCGACGATTTTTGAATTGCAAGATCACATTCAGAGGAATAAAAATTTGGGGTTTCGTTTATTTTTTTATTTAGTTTGCTTATATTTTTGTTTTTTGTTGTTTTCTTTTTTTTTACTTTTTATTTTATTTTATTTATCCTTTACTTCTTTCAGAACTTTGCAAAAAAACGAATTGACTTTTCTGGCACTTTACAAAAATACCCATTCTAACGTCTTTAGCACTTTGCAAGAAGTCGTAAATATGAGCAAATATAATTGAATATAAGCAAATATGAGCGAATATAAGCAAATATAATAGTTTATTTTTTTTTGTTTTTGTTTTTTTTGTTATTTTATCAGTTTTGTTTTCTGTTTTTTGTTGTTTTTTTTTTTTACTTATTTTTTTAATTTTATTTTATTTTATTTATTTCTTACTTTTTTCGAAACTTTGCAAGAAAATGATCTAACTTTTCTGGCACTTTACAAGAATACCTATTCTAACTTTTCTGGCACTTTGCAAGAAATAGCGAATATGAAGAATATAAGCAAATATAAGCGAATATAAATGAATTTAGCGAATATAAGGAATATAATATTTTATTTTTTTGTTTTCATTTTTTTATTTTTTTTGGTTTTGTTTTATTTGGGTTTATTTTTTTTGTTGTTTTTATAATAATATATAATAAAATATGTAATATAATATATAATAATAATAAATAAAATATGTAATATAATATATAATAATAATAAATAAAAAAAATAAAATTTTATATTAAATTGAAAAAACTTGCAAATATTGTATAATAATTTAAAATATTATATAATAATAATAAATAAAAAAATAAAATTTTATATTAAATTGCGAAAACTTGCAAAAACTTATGAAACCTGTAAAACATTTAAAAATTTGCAAAAAGTATGATTATGTGAATATAATAATTATTAATTAATATTATATCAGATATATATCGATTAATATCTATATCATCAGCAAATTTTATATATACAGTTGCCTCTCTCTTATCCGAACAGGCTGTCCCAAAAGATTTTGTTCAGTTTAGAGAAAGTTCATAATATAAAATTTCTCATTCTAAACCAAACTTTAATAAAAATTCGGTATATAAAGAGTTATTAATAAAAAAAAAAAAATGGAGATGAAAAATTTCTTAAGCCCATTTGATACATCATCTGGCATAGATCACAATATATATTCCACAAAATATGAAAAAAAACTTAAAAAAAAAAAAAAAAAAAAAGAAACTGTTTTGATTAATTTTTATTTTTGTATTTATTACCTGCCAGGTTACTATTAT
The DNA here is from genome assembly GCA_003550325.1 of Gigaspora rosea. NCBI lineage: Eukaryota > Fungi > Glomeromycota > Glomeromycetes > Diversisporales > Gigasporaceae > Gigaspora > Gigaspora rosea. The sequence goes on along the minus strand of QKWP01001329.1, from coordinate 20,843 downwards.
CTGACCCAGATCATGACCCGAGTTGAATATTGGGTTACTATTATCTGACCCGGATTATGGCCCGGGTTGAATATCGGGTTACTATTATTTAACTCAGATCATTGCCTGGGTTGAATATCGGGTTACTATTATCTGACCTGGGTCATAGCCTGGTTTGAATATCAGGTTACTATTATCTGACCCAGGTCATAACCTGGGTTGAGTATCTGATCTGAATCATAACCCGGGTTAAATTTTGATCTGTCAGATTACTATTATCTAATCCAGGTCAGAACACTAGTTTAATTAATTATATAAAATAAATTTTACTTGTAATATAAAATAAATTTAATTAAATAAAAGATTATATTTACTAATTAACTTGAGTTCGGATCCGGAATAGAAAATTTATTATGTTAATTCGGTATATCCAAAGGAAATATATATAAAAATATTTGTTCTGAAAGTTTTAGTTCAGATTATCAAGAGTCTGGGATATAGAGGGCCGGATTAGAGAGAGGCAACTGTAGATATATATTGATTACTAACTGGGTAAAATATATATCGATACTAAATAACCCTGCCGATTTCTATTGATAATGATAGTATCTAATAACCAGATATATATCGATTACTATCACTATCGATAGAAATCAGCAGGGGTATTTAGTATCAATATATATTTACCCAGTTAGTAATCAATATATATCTATATATAAAATTTGCTAATGCATTATATATAGATCACTCTCTAACAAGAAACTTATTGTTTTTTCTAGTGAGAAAATTTAGTCCAGGTAATTGTTAGAAAAAGTTGATAATATCAGATTTTAGGTTCAAATTTAAATTTTAGCAAATTAAAATTAATTCAGATAATAGTTATATTTTTAGTTTGGCAAAATGATTAGATTTTTATATTATCATAACTTATTATTTGTTGAATTATTTCTTTTTGAAAAGAATAAATAAAAAAGCAACAACAAAATTTTATTAAAAAATAACTTTGAATTACTAACAAAACTTGTAAAATGAGTTAAAAAAACATTAGTTTTATAAAATAGTTTTTGGTATTTTATTATTAAATTTGCTTTTATGATCAAAATACGGTTTAAAACATATACAAAAAAGTGAATTACAAAGAAATATTAATATTTTTGAATAAAAAAAATGCTATTTTGGAACAAAAATTAAATCAAATAACTTAAAATTTCAGAAAGTAAAATTTTGCTCTATTACTATCACTTTTAATAGTGTGCAGTAACTTGTTTCATTTGAAATTTTAAAAATCAGAGTAGGTACTATAATTTTTCTATTTTTATCAAAATTGAAAATTTTAAAAATCTTGAATCTGGAAATAAAATTAAAAATCTTCATTAATGTTAATTCATTTTTGATAAAATTTTATATAAAAATAGTTGAATACTATATCTTTTAACTTGCTTAGCAGCTTTTTGAAGGTTTTATTTTAAGAAAGTCTAAAAGTATTTGAAATTTAGAAAAACTTATGAAAACTTAGATATTTGAATTAACAAAAATGTTAATATCTTTACGAGTTTTTTTTTTTATAAAATTTGAGATTCTAAAAGTTGAAAATATGCACTTCAAGTTTAATTAATAGAAGTTTTTAAGTTAAATAGTAGAATTTTTCACAAATTATCACCAAATATTATTATATTGAGCTTAGTAAAAATTAATATATATTATTTCAATTAGCATAAATTTTAAAACAACATGTATTCTCACTACATAAACTGGAATGCCACCTGGTTATATTTTAACAACAACCAAACAAGCTCTAACCACTTTACTAATCCTAAACTTAACCATTATAAATCATTCAAAATTAAACTCCTTCTCAACAACTTCCAACATACTCACACTTCCACACAATATATCCAGAAAAATTCACGTCACCTAACTGCTTTCATTGCAATCTCCCTGATTCACCTCTAGACTGGCTTAGCTGCCAAAACTCCTCTCTCCTTAATGAAATCATTCACTCGGTCATACAAGAGATTACTAAGAGCTTAGAACTCCCGTCCACCCAACTAAACAAACTAGTACAATTGACCCTTACTCATCTAGCATTCAACCCTAACCCATTCTTTTTACACCTGTACTCGCTAAACTCCATACTTAAAGGTCTTATCCCAAGACCCCTAATCGAAAAAATACAGCCCTTTGATCTATCTTATAAACAAGTATCCCAAGTTATTATCAAAATTCTTCTAAGACTATTAGAAGAGACATATAAACAGATATGAAAGCCATACTGTACCTCACTCGCCCAATAGAAAAGAATAAACAAAATCCCCTCTAAATACAAACGCACCCAAATACAACAACAATATCCATCTCACAAAAGGTCACACCAGTACAAAATCTATACATTCAGCTGCCTTTGCGGCCTTTCTGACCAATTACACTCTGACTCTAATAATTGCCCACTAATAGGCCAAGCCCTTCGAAAAATTAGCATTCAGTCCATAATGTGAATCAAATACAGTACACCTACAAACAATATTTTAACCATCCAAAACTAGATGAGTCTTGACCACTCTAGTAGGTTTAGGTCGCAGATAAATTAGTCTGAGCTTCTATTCTTGCATGTAATTTATATGTATTTGTCCTTGTACAATTAAGTTTTTACATTATATGTAATTACTTATATAAATTACCCAATAAAGATATAAGCAAAGCCTCACTTTAAAAAAAAAAAAACAACATGTATTAATTTTAAATCTAGAGGAATTGTAAAGTGATTTACAACATTTACAATACAAAAATATTTTTAATAAAACTAGATGTTATAATTTAGTTTTTAGCAAATTACTAAAAATTTACATATAATAATTCAACTTTTAGCAAATTTATTTGATTTTAGAGGT
>QKWP01001329.1:0-17655 GCA_003550325.1 Gigaspora rosea | reverse complement strand
GATTTGTCACACAATATACAGTCAGACCTCCATAAATGCAACCTCCATAAATGCAATACCTCCCTAAATGCATGTTTTTTTTATTCTGTAAGATGTTATTAGTGCTAAATACACGTTCTATATTCTGTAAATGCACGTTCTCTTGAATAACATTTTATATTACACTAACCTTCCTAAATGCACGTAGCCAATCAAATTTTAGTATTTAAGATAGGTTATATAGTTTTAGTAGAAGTTACACAAACTTGCTAATCAAATTTTTAAAGCTACAATTTAATTGGCTTACTATAAATGCAAACCTCCCTAAATGCACTTTGTAGGCTTGTTCCTACGAGTTGCATTTATGGAGAGTTGCCTGTATGATGTTTCTCAACTTACATATTAACTTAAAATTAAATTTCGTGATTATATAGAGCAAAAGAAGATGAATAATAAAAACTTTTTACCAAGCCACAGTTCCGCAGTTTTTGCACAAAACAAAAATGTAACTTCGCCAAAAACAAATATTTTCTGATTTTAAGATAATGAATATATGTAAAATCATGTCCTGAACAACTTTACTTATGCGATCAAAGTAGTTTACCTTGTAAGAAAAATGAGTTGTCTATGTAAAAATATTAAAATTTTTGACTTTGCAATATAAAACTTTTTTTCATTAGATAACCTACTTTGGGCGCTTAAGCAAAGTTGTTCAGCATGTAATTTTACTCGTGTTTGAAATCAAAACGCGTTTTTTGGCCATTTATTAGATGAAAAATGGGGTTGAAGTTAGAAAAAATTTTTTTTAAAAATTTTTTTTCTAACTTCGACCCCATTTTCATCTAATAAATGGCCAAAAAACGCGTTTTGATTTCAAACACGAGTAAAATTACATGCTGAACAACTTTGCTTAAGCGCCCAAAGTAGGTTATCTAATGAAAAAAAGTTTTATATTGCAAAGTCAAAAATTTTAATATTTTTACATAGACAACTCATTTTTCTTACAAGGTAAACTACTTTGATCGCATAAGTAAAGTTGTTCAGGACATGATTTTACATATATTCATTATCTTAAAATCAGAAAATATTTGTTTTTGGCGAAGTTACATTTTTGTTTTGTGCAAAAACTGCGGAACTGTGGCTTGGTAAAAAGTTTTTATTATTCATCTTCTTTTGCTCTATATAATCACGAAATTTAATTTTAAGTTAATATGTAAGTTGAGAAACATCATACAGGCAACTCTCCATAAATGCAACTCGTAGGAACAAGCCTACAAAGTGCATTTAGGGAGGTTTGCATTTATAGTAAGCCAATTAAATTGTAGCTTTAAAAATTTGATTAGCAAGTTTGTGTAACTTCTACTAAAACTATATAACCTATCTTAAATACTAAAATTTGATTGGCTACGTGCATTTAGGAAGGTTAGTGTAATATAAAATGTTATTCAAGAGAACGTGCATTTACAGAATATAGAACGTGTATTTAGCACTAATAACATCTTACAGAATAAAAAAAACATGCATTTAGGGAGGTATTGCATTTATGGAGGTTGCATTTATGGAGGTCTGACTGTATATTGTGTGACAAATCGGATAACTGATATAACTAATAACAATATAAATTTTAACACCTCTAAATACAAACCCCTTCTAAGTGCACATTTTGCCTTTTTTCACTATGGTCCCGAGAGCATGCTAGTAAATAAAAAAAATAAATAGTTTTTAGATTTTATTAACTATGTATATAACCTATCTAAGCTACTGCTAAGCTCTAGAGAAACTATCTAAAAATAAAAAAAATAAATACAAAAAACAAAAATAAAAATATTTATTTTTAGAGAATTTCTATTTGTACACAAAGTGTATATATATAGGTAATATAAAAACCAAATAATATAACAAAATTTTAATTATAAAACAACTTTTTGTCTAACAAAAAAATTCTTTAAGAAACTTTGGTACAGTTAGACCTTTCTAAATACAACTTCTCTAAATGCATATCTATGAAAAACTCTCTAAATGCATATCTTTTTTTGGACCCAACTACAGTCAAACCTCCATAAATGCAACTCATAAGGACAAGTCTACAATGTGCATTTAGAAAGGTTTGCATTTAGAGAGAGCCAATTAAATTGCAGCTTTAAAAATTAGATCATCAAGTTTGTATAACTTTTACTAAAAACTGTTAATCTATCTTAAATACTAAAATTTGATTGGCTACGTGCATTTAGGGGTTAGTATAATATAAAATATTATTTAAGAGAACATGCATTTACAGAATATAGAACATGCATTTAGCACTAATAACATCTTATAAAAAGAAAAAATATGCATTTAGGGAGGTATTGCATTTATGAAAGTTGTATTTATGGAAGTCCGACTGTAATATAACACTTATAGATTTTTATCTTTCTAAATATATAATCTCTCTAAAGGCATATTTAACTCAATTTTTACTATAGTTGCAATACAATGCATTTAGAGAGCTCTAACTGTATAAACTGACACTTGCTTCAATTCCAAACCCACTTTTACCCTAACTATAAGCAAGAGTTTATTTTTTTATTGTAAAAATTGGGTTGATTAGCATGTCATACAGATTTGCAAATTAACTATTATTATTTGTATATAAATACCCATGTTTATTTAGAAAAATTCTTATTTTTATACTATGAATTCCAAATATAAGAGCAAAAAATATTTTAAATAAGGTATTTCTGTTTAGTATAGTCAGAAATTAGTATAAGTACCTATAAAATATATATTGAAGCCTAGTACTAGTATGTTTAATAAGTACTATACAAAATTAAAAGTTTGTTTAAAATTTAGTTATTATAGAGTTCTGGTTATAAGTAGTGATTCTGGCCGATATGACAAAGTCGGCTAAGCCAAAAAATTTTCGGCTTAGCCAGTCGATTTTTTCAAAATCGGCTAATCAATTTTTATTTTCCCAAAAATAGAAAATATAATTTACGCATATTACGCACAAAAGACATTTTTTACAGTGATCGTCATGCACTATAATCAAGAAAAAAAAACCTGTTAAAGCGATGCTTGGTTAAACAATTCTCATACAATAGTACTATAAGATGCATATTGTAATATTTAAATGCGTTTAAATGCACATGATACTATGTTGTAGAAAATAACTAAATTTGCACGATTTAACCTGGGTCACATGGCCAAAGGCCATGTGATACAAGTTAACTATGCAAATTTAGATATTTATACAATCCCTATATTATTGTACAGGAACAACCTGTGCGTTACCTTCACCTTAATAAAAACAATAAATAATTAAATCGGGATACTTTCATACTTTTTCCAATATTAAAGTGTTCCGATTTAGTTTTATTTTTTAAACATGTGCCAATAAATGAGTGAAAAAAGTACAGGTTGTTACATAAGACCCATACAATAAGTAATGTTTATGAACATTTGATCAAATTTGCAAATCAAAATAACACTCAGGCCATTCATTATTGTAATATAGATTCTCTTATTCATGTTTTTATTATTGCAATTGTCATATTGTGAACTTTTTTTCTACAAAAACATTTTATTGTACACACATATTTACATGACATTTTTATTCACCACATATGCAAATGCAACATTAATTAATAAAGTTCTATGAGTTATATAGTCAGTATTCACATGCTAATAGTCTAATTAGAAAATTAGCTAAGCCAGCTAAGCTGATCAAAATTTGTCAGCTTAGCCTAGCCAATAAATTTTGATTGGCCAGAATCACTAGTTATAAGTAAGCCAATAAATATAAAATCCATAATTGAATTATAGTAGTTTATTTTTTATATATAGAAGTTTTTTTTAGAATTTTTTTATATTTATAATTGAATTTGCTTGAAAAATTTTATTTTTAAAAGAAAAGAAGATATAATATAGTGATAAATTTGGATCAGTATTATTTTACTAACAATTACTTTATAGACATTCATTTCACTAACAAATTATTTACTAAGGGTAGTAACAGATATTACATAATATTTTAAGAGGATAGGGGTTTCTGAAATTTTATGTTAAATATTGAAGTTCATAATAGCCAATCAAATTTCTCTTATAGGGAAAAAGAGGTAGAGGGGGTATAGTAAAATAATATTACATAATATATGTTACCACCCTAACAAGTTCATTTTACTAATAGTTATTTTATCAAAGCTTATTTTACTAACTTTAACTTTAATTCTGCTCTAATTTTAATGACAATAACCAGAATTACTTTGTTGATAAAATAAGCATTAGTAAAATAAACAGTTAGTAAAATAAACTTATTAGTAAATAATTTGTTAGTAAAATAATATATCTATAAAGGAATTGTCAGTAAAATGATTACCACTTGATAAATTTAACCTTTTACAATAATATATAAATAATAATTATATACTTCAATATACTTTAGCAATTATTACTACTATAGAGGTAGATCTGCGAATTGGGGATACGAACAAAATGACAAATCACCCGGTGAGAAGTACAATGTACGAAATAAAGCTCCTTGGCCTAACCAATAGTAGAACACCAATCACTCTACAAGAAGTTGGAAGTAGTACAGAAATGTTTTACGAAATCCAGTTGGGAGTAGCTGTGTTACATAGGAGGAGTAAGAGCTAGCTTGCTAAGGATAGGGGTGGTTCTTACTTGGGCCAGTTATGCAATACAGCCGGTGCTCACCTACCTTTAGGTGAAGTATCTGCTAACCAATCCAGATAGCATATCTGCAGTAATATACGATAGATTACTAAGAGTAGTGGGCAAAGCTTAGCTTGTGCCCCCACCAGCGCATGAGTAATCTCAGGACACCAAGGTTTAGAAAGTAACTGGGCAAGGCCCTTGCATCTACTTAGAAGTATAGGATCGGCAATATGAGAGAAGCAGGGAATATAGTAAATAGCGGAATAACAAAATAGGGAATAGTCCAAAAATCCAGGTTATACAGAAAATGGGGTATGGAAAGCTATAGTAGGTTTAGGTCACAGATAGTTAAGAATGTCTAAGTCTCTTGTACTTAATATAGTATAATATTGTATCACATAATATATACAAACATATACTTAATAATAAAGTCTTCGAAGCACAACCTCATCTTAAAAAAAAAAATAATAATACTTTAGCAATTATGTAATGCTATTAAACTCTATGCTCAAATACTCTACTATTGCCAGAACTAGTTAATAAAATGAAGTATAAAAAAAATAAATAAAATTGTAGCTTAATTTACAAAAAAAACATAAAATAACTATTATTATCATTTTTTTTTTAGCGTTAAGATGAGGTCATGCCTTGGATTTTTATTAAGCATAGTTATCATTACAACATCCATGAATATTGCATTGGATTACTACAACTACCAAGTACCGAAACTTAGACTATTTTATCTACGACCTAAATCCACCAGAGTATCCTATATAGTAAATTGACTCGATTATATGATACTCGATCATTGATCGACTTAGGTCAATGATCGAGCACCAATTAATAGGCTCGAGCAACAATAGGTCAATCAATGATCGATTATACTGATCGATCAAATAAGTATATATTTGATCGATCAAAATGTTTTTAATATGATTAGAAAAATGTAAGATTTTAATGGGGATTGTGCATCAAATGACCAATAGGGTTTTAGAGTTAACTTATTTTGAAGTTCGAGTCCTATTTCCGTTTTGAAATTTCAAAGAATTATAACCATCGCTTAAAATTTTTTTAAATTAATATATCATCAATTAAATTTTTTTTAATAATTATCATCGCTTAAATTTTTTTTTTTAAAAAAAAATCTTTAATATATCATCGCTTAAAGTTTTTTAAAAATTCTTTATATCATCATTTGTATTTTTTTTAAAAAACTCTAGTATATATTTATTATTTATTATTATATAAAAAAGCTTACAAGTAAAAATAAATAGGATCCATAGATCACTTATTTTAAACAAATACGTCGCTAATTTAATTCGAAATTAGAATCCTGAACCTTAGTCTGAAACCTCCTAATATATTAATTGTTAAATAATTGTCGCATAGTTTTGAAAAAAAATGAAGGATCGGGTCAGCAAAAGGTAATATGAAAGATGACATGAGTGTCTCACATCAGTGTCATAAGGTCGTAAGGGTCAAATTGGAATCAGGTGTCGATATGGTGTGATTTTAGTATGTATCGATGATGGAATGATTAGTTATTGATTAATTAAAAATAGAAAAGTATGATAGAGAAATAAATAAAAATTAGTCTTTATAAACATACAAAAGGGTACTCGAATTAGGCTTACCTCTATAAAATGTCCGTCCATCACGCTATTTACCAAACAGAAGATTAAACGTAATATTTCCTATTCGTGCGAAGTGATAGGATATCACTTGATCGAAAAGTAGAACAGCCTTCGCCTCAACAACACCATTACAGGTAAGAACATCGCATGTGATAATTAGAAAATAGTGCAGAAGAAGGGGACGGCGTGGGAAGATCAATGACAGCAATAGTATAATTAGTGCTCGGCACAATCAAGATCAACTAAAACAAAATATAGTATTGGATCATTTGGTGTCCGACTTAGTCACAAGTATTTGACTGTCAAATTTTGGTTGATTGTGCTGAGCACTAGGTATAATGCATGGAATTACGAATTGGAAGGTTCAAGTAAGTATAAGAATTGGTGACGAAGTAGCCAGATCTGCAGGTGCTTGAACTTAAATTTGCGCGACCCGCCCAACTCGCTCCAAGATGAAGATACTTATTCTATCGTTTCTTCACTTCAGGCACATTTCTTCACTTAAAGCCAGCTTGCTTCAGCAGGAAGGGAATAACCCCACCAGCTTCAATCCTACGGCAACTTCGCTTTTCAATCATGATTCTACAAATTTCAACAAAAGTGCCTCCGGCGCTTTTCATGAGATTATATAAATTTATTGATCATTTTCGTACCTCATATCATAATTATTTTTGGTGTCACAAAATCTCTCTAATGGTGTTACATAGTCACCTGTGTAATGATCACGTACGTACGTATGTACGTATTTGATATGATTGTTAAATAAGTAGCTGCGCAACACAGTTGTGCAAACCAGGAACGGTGAAAATATAAATTTAAAGGAAACTTTGAAATTGTGTTAGACTTATACATGTTATAGACACTATTTCGGTATTGACGAATATATTTTGGCATTGAATTTTGATATGAAAGCTCTAAAATTTCGCAGCAATTTCATTAAAAATCAGTGCTGAAATACTCTACAACTTGCATAAAGTCACAGGCATAATTCTATAACCTGTATAATAATTATTATAAGTTTAAAGCGCAATTGATTTATATCTATCTATTAAATAAATATAATAAACAACGAAATATTCAAATAATGTTTTTATTTAAATATATGATGCAGACAAGCATTACACCGGGTAATGCTAATTCTTTATAATTCCAGTAATTAAGTTCCAGTCTATAGAATGTATAGCTGTTGTTAAGAAGGAATCAGAATCACGAAGGTTACACAACTGCCTAATTTTTAATTTGATAATCGATCAATGATTACCCAATGATTGATCGATTATATGTGCTCGAGCTTATAAATTATATGCTTGATCGATTATACTCGATTAAATAACATAATCGATTTTTGATCGATCATTGAAAAATTTTTTTAATCAATCATCGATCAACGATTTTTTTGTCGAGTCAATTCACTAATCCTATATGCCCTACTCATATATTTAACCTGGTTTTTGCACCTTACTTGTCCACTAATGGTACATGTAGTGCTGCCGCTGCCAGGTTCGTATCTCAAGCCATCTTTTGATGCTGCCACAACCTAGCCCGTTTCTCAAGCCACTACCTTCTTACTAGTATTGATAGCACGGTACATGCCCTTGCAAAGTTCACCAACCCCAGTACTTCCCCTGTTTCTCTTCTGGTTTCTTTCCGGTTGCTTCTTTTACCCCTATCTCGCTTTCTTTTCCCCAGTTACAATCCTACTTCCAATACTGAGGACCCAGAAGGAGTGGTCTGCCTTGGCGGACCCAAGGTCCCCCTCTCCTTGGTACATGCTTCCGTAATGCATGTCCTTTTCCTCTAGAGCGACTTCTGGCGATCTGATTAGTAGAGCCCCGCCATAGGCCCTTTTGTCGTAAGTTTGCTTTCGATCAGTCCACTTCTCGGTCAGTTCGCTTCTGGTTCGTCCCAGTCCAATTTCTGTTTAAGTACCGTCGAAGTTAGTTACCTCTTTGCTCGGGTCTTGCCAAGTATAGTTTCCTTTGTCCTACAGTTCTGTTATAACATAGCACCAGCACTCCCTAGAATTTATGCGCCCCAGTTCTGTAACATAGCTCTAGAGCTTCCAATACGAGTTGGTGTAATCTGAGATACAGATTTGTAAATCCGGGCTCAGAGTCCAGGTTACCGTAATGCAGATAAATTTTTCGAAATCATCTCCAGTGGGATTCAAACTCTGTACCTTTTGTTACAACTACTTGGGGAGGTGACAACAATCCAACTACACTATGTCGCCACACCCCTATAAAATAACTATTATATAAACTGCTATTTGTTGTGTTTGTTAGTATTTATCTAATATAGTTATCCTTCTATATAATCACACAGTTGGGCACATACTACTCTAGTAATTATAAAAAAGTATAACTTTACAAAAATAAATAATATGATTTAATAGAGGTAAAATTAAAAAATGTTATTTATTTATTAGTAAAAACTATAGGTACAACATTTACATGACTTATAGATACAATACAGTCTACATATCAGCCAATTTGTTTCAACTCAAAAATCAACCAATCATGATTGAGGATTATCAAAGAAATTTCATACTTAAAATTTATTGCAGTACGAATTTTCATAAGAATGGCCTTTTTAACTAATCTTGTGTTTATAATTAAATACGTAGAAAATTATAGTGCTTATATATTTAATTATAAGCCAAATATGTGTTAAAAAGGCCAGTTTTTTAAAAATTTGTTTCTGAGTTTACCCTTGAAGTTGTCAGCCCATAATAAACCCATCATTTCTCTTCTAAACACCCAAATATTTCAACAAACGGTAAAAGCACTTCTTTCTACAGCTTAGCATAGCTCTTTTATTGAGTTTTATTGGTTTTTTAACTTGTTTAGATATCAAAGAAGCTCTTTTGTTAGTTGTAATAAGTGCTTTGTTTGTTAGTTTTTCAATATTACTTAGAAGCATAATTGGACCTTTTTTCAATAAACAGTTATACAAAAATTTGCTCCTAAGTGACGTTGAAAAACTAACAAATAAAGCACTTATTACAACTAACAAAAGGGCTTCTTTGACATCTAGACAAGTTAAAAAACTAAAAAAAAATTCAATAAAAGAGCTATGCTAAGCTGTAGAAAGAAGTACTTTTACTGTTTGTTGAAATACTTGGGTGTTTTAGAATGGGTTGGGTATTGTAAGATGAGTTGGTTACTATCAAGGGTAAATTCGGATGCTAGTTTTCAAAAAAATGGTCTTTTTAATCTACTTTTGGCTTATAATTAAATACATGAATTTTATATGTTCTATGTACTTAAAGGTAGAGTAAACGTAGATCATTTTTCATATAATCTACGTGGTATGTTAGAATTTTATATAGTAAATAAAAAATTGCTTTTAATAAATTTTTTTAAGATTTTGACCAATTTGTATAAAATTTATATAATAGGTAGTTTTAAATAGTTTTTTATAATAATAAAGTTGTGCAATATCCATTGCTTTAAAAAAAATCAACTTTACATATAATTAAATTTTTGTAGAATGCTATATGATTTTTGTAGGTTGTACAAAGAATTGATTGGTCAAATTATATAATGTTTACATGTAAATCATATGATATCATATAAATTAGTTATACAAAGTTGATCTACAATCGATTTTATATGAAATTAAAAATTTGTATATTCTACCCTTAATTATAAATACAAAGCTAGTTAAAAAGTCTGTTTTTGTGAAAATTCGCTTTATAATAAATTTTCGTGCAAAATTTTTTTGATAATTCTCAATCATGATTGGTCAATTTACCAATTATGCTGATCTGCTGATATGAATTTTTATGTAACAGTTTATCGAAAAAAGCCCAAAAAATCAAATTAGCCGATATAAAATTAAGGTTAGAGTTAAGTATATTTTAGTAATGCCAACTTTGTTGTATCTGAAATATTGTGTTCTTCTTTAAAAACCAACTTTAATGCAATATGCATTTTACATAGGGTGCAGAGTGGGCCGGGCTAAACCCAGAAATTAGCGGGCTGGGCCGGGCTCGGGCCTAGTTTCGGGCTCACATTTTTATAAAGCGGGCCGGGCTCAGGTCGGGCCTAAAAAATATCGGGCTGGTCCCGGGCCTCTGTAATATACCCGATTAGGCCCAGTTAGGCCCAGTAAACCCTAGAGGTAGATTACGTATATACGCATATATATACTATAGGTATTTTCAAATATGCTTTTGCTTTTTGCTTTTTTTTTCAACAAAAGCCAAACTCGGGTTTTGTTGAAAAAAAAAAGCAAAAAGCAAAAGTATATTTGAAAATACCTTATATTGTAGTTATAGTGTAGGGGTAAGAAATTTAATTCTTGTGCACTAACCGATACGGTGCAAGAATAAAAACCTCAATGTTATCTTATTCATTACAGAAGTAGATATTGATTTAAATTGTGTTACTTGATTATCTTTTTTTTAAGGGATAAGATTTTAATTTTTGTCCTGAAATAATTGTGATTTTTAGACTTGCACCATACGTACATATGTACGTAAACTTCACTAGGTAGGAAAACATACCCTTAGTAAGAAATCAAAAAGCCTGACAAGTAAGTCTGGTGAACGAATATAGATTAGAAGAACATTTCGAATATATTATTATCCATGCTATCGGTTTCAACACTGTACTATCGGCTCTTAAAAAAGGTTTTAATACGATTTCCGATGGCATCTTCTGGTGTCAGAGTCAAAAATCTATATGAAATACGGGCCGGACCGGGCTTGGGCCGAATTTAAAATAAAGCCCAGCCCGGTTTGCTTAGTGGGCTTTTTTGTCGGGCTTGAGCCCGATTTATAACAAGGCCCAGCCCAGTTTGTTTAACGGGCTTTTTGTCAGGCTTGGGCTTGAAATCGGGCCTAAAAAAATTTTTCAGGCTCTGTTTCGGGTCTTAGAAAGCCCGACCCGACCCGGCCCATTTCATACCCTAATTTTACATATGGGGTCTTTGCCTTGAAAATGGCCTTATGGGACTATGTAGATCTTATAGATAAAAATTAAAGTTCTAGCCACCCAGTAATCTAATTCAAATAAACCTTTTTTTATTTTGTAAAACTCACTAAGCTCTACAAAATAAAAAAAAGTTTATTTGAATTGGATTACTGGATAGCTAGAAATTGTAATTTTTATTCATAAGATCTACATAGTCCCATAAGATCATTTTCAAGGCAAAGACCCATATATTTATTGAAATAATTTAGATAACATTACTAATCTGCTTAATATATTGCAGATTTTTTATATTATGCAAATAAAAAATTTAATTTAATTATTGCATTACATACTACATATATTAAATAATTTAATTTAATTTTGCATTATTTATATTACTATTAAATTTTATAATGTTTTAAATTTTTTAATTAGAATAAAAAATTTTATCTTAAAGCAGTAATTTAAAAATTTATTGAAATAGTTCTGAAGTGACATTTCTAATTGAAAAAAATTAGAAAAATAATATGTGAATTTTATAATTTTCTTTATAATTAACAATTATATATAAATCATTTAATTAATTATTTTAATTTTACTGATACAAATTTGATTAGAATAAAATAATTACTAATATGGCTTTAATTTACTTAGTTGAGTTACTACCCTAACTTCACATGCATTTTCTTTCTATAAGTCACTTTGAGGCATTCATAAATAGGAGGGTTAGACGAAATATTATGTTTTTTCCAATAAGTAGAGAGGAGTCAAAAAAATATAACATAATTTTTTTAGAAAAAATTGTCTAAAATCTGATTCAGTGATTCAAATTGAATGGTTTTGATATCATTTAATTCATCTCAGTAAAAGGAGTCGAATGGTATCAATTTCATTTTATTTGGATTACTAGATCAGTAGTTATTGGCAAAATACTATTGGTCATATATTTTCTTATAAAATTACTATATAACTAATAGTTTTTTGTGAATATCTTGTGATCCAGTAATCCAAATAACATAATTTTGGTATCATTGGTCATCTCACTAAGACGAATCAAATAGTACCTAAATCATAAAATTTTATATAAATATATGGATTTTGAAAAATTTTTTTATATAGTCTAGAAGCAGGGTCAAGTGCTACTATGTGGGGTATATACCATTATTTATTGATGCCCCCTTTCTATAGATGCACATAATTTTGATTCATTTAATGTAATATTTTGATTTATTACATAAGTATGCATTCTGTAAGTGCACTTTATTATTGAAATTGATTGCCTTTATTAAAATATTGCTCATGGTATTATGAAAATTCAATTTACATAGTTTCTTATTATAACTACTAACTACTCTAGTAATGAATTAAAGACTTTTAAACCTTGAAGTAATCATGCAAACTTTTTATGTACTACCAAAAATTTTGTAACACCTTTTGGCAAATGCAGGTTTGTGATGTTAATTTTACTATTTTATTTATATTTAATTTAAATCTCTTTATTATATAAGGACTTTAAAGAAAAACTTGTTATTAGACTTTTTTGTGCAATTAGCTGCCTATGAAAAATCTATTATGATGATAGATTATTTATAGATGGCTAACTAATATAAAAGTCTAATAGTAGGTTTTCTTTTAATAGCACTTGTATGAATGCATTGATATAAGAATTTATTTGATTCAAAAAGTATTGTACATATAATTTAATTTGAATAATCTGGTCTAATATACTGGAATCATACTTTATTATTTGCAAATATAGTTATGATTTTATGCATTATTGAAACTGAAATGGATATGCTAGCTATACCAGGTACAGTCGGACAGTATTGTCATTTGGACCGGACCTGGACTTGGACCAGACTGGACCGGACTTGGACCGGACTCGGACAGAGCTATTCATGTCCGTTGGATAGTTCAGATAGTTATATTACAGTCAGACCTCCCTATAGTTACACCCCATATAGTCACACCTCTATTTAAGCACCTGATTTTGTGCGACGGACTCAAACATAGTAAAAAAAACCTCATTATAGTCACAAATCACTTATAATCACTATCACCATGAAAATTTGATTTTTTAACAATTTTATTAATAAAAAACCCTTATTATAGTCACCAATTTTTGACTAAATATAGATTATATAATCTGATTGGCCAATTTTCATATTCACGTATATTTAAAATTATCTATTAATTGATAAACTGCCTGTTAGCTAGAAAGTGATCCTAAAGACGAAATGTGAAGTGCTTCCATCTAAATTTTTTTTCTTACTAAGTTAATGATACATGTCCACTAATTGAAAGTTGTAAAGCTCGTCGAGACGCATCTAATGGTGGTTAGATTATCCAAATCGGCTCAGTGAATGTCGAGTTATCATTGAAAACGATTGGCCGACTATATAAAAATCTGTGACAGAGATTACATTATGAAAATCACTATAGGCGAAATGTGAAGTGCTTCCATCTAAAACGTTTTTCTACTAATTTAACGATACATGCCCACTAATTGAAAGTTGTAGAGCTCGTCGAGATGCATATAACGGTGGTTAGATTATCCAAATCGACCCAGTGGATGGTGAGATATCATCGAAAAATGATTGGCTGACAATATAAAATCTCTTATATAAACAAATATTGTTTACATAGAGATTTTATAGATATCTCACCATCCACAGGGCCAATTTGAATAATCTAACCACTGTTAGATGCATCTCGATGAGCTCTACAACTTTCAATTAGTGGGCATGTATCATTAACTTAGTAAGAAAAAAGTTTTAGATGGAAGCACGCCACATGTTGCCTATAGATAACCATAATGAGGTATTTTATTTATAGTCACACCTCTTTACAATCACCAAAATAGGGTGCGACGGACTTGGTGATTATAGAGAGGAACGACTGTAATTAATTTATACTTGCGATCCAGTGTAATGTAACAATTACAGTTGATAAAACGTTAACTGTTATACAATTTAAATTTTACTGTACATTTATTTTTTTAGTATCGCATCAATTAAATTATTTATACTTATGAGCTCTAGGAACTTTCTACTGATATATTTCAAATATGTCATGAATTCTTCATTATTTTATAAATAAAAAATGTATCGCCCAAATGTCAAGCTTAACTTTTAATCATTACAAATCATTCGAACAAAAATTAACAATGGTTTCTGCAACTGACCATGTTATTGCTGCTGACCTATGTGCTGTAAGCTCTGGTGTTAATATTTCTAAGGAATGTATCGTTTTGACAGACAGCTTCTTTTTTTTCTATTTTGTTATAGCACATTTGCATAATTCTTTGTATTAATTCATCCCAACCTGCAAGTATAAAGATCAGTAAATTAGAATTAACAAAGTTCATAAATCAAAAACGTACTTATTTACCAATATTCCATAATACCTATAAAGTCATTTCATTCGCATTATTCATTTCATTCTAGTTTACAATTATTAATATAAATGAAATAACTCGATGGGTATTATAAATATGGTCAATAAGTACTTGTGTTTTTGATTTGTGAATTCACTGATTCTAATAAAGTGATTAATGTAATGTGAATGAATAACACTATATAATTTTAAATAGGGTTAGGGTAAGAGATCGAATTTGGATTGGTGTTTTAGTTGAAAATAGAGTTAGAGTTAAAGAATCGAGTTAGAATTTGTGTTTGGTAGAAAATAATGGTAGAGCTAAATATTTGGTTAGATTGGTATTTTAGTTAGAAATAGGATAAGAGTTAAGTTCAGGTAAGAATTAGTATGATTATTGATTAAAATTGTAATTATAATATAGAATTGTAATATAGGTATATGTATGTACATAAGTATTTGTATATAACTTCTTAACTAATTAAAGACACTGATGAAATTCTTAGTAGATATGATCCCATTGGATGGAATAAATCAAAGAATTGTTTTGGAAAAGCTGTAGCGATTGTTTTACTTTTTCATTAAAAAATAGTACTGTCCCAATTTTCGATTTTAAGTCGTGTGAAATACATAAGCTACAAGATTATATGATTTTATCTATGGGCTAATATTTATTATCTTTATATGCATAATGCCTATCATAATAATAGATGTTTTTGCTACAACTCTAACATAAATTATGAAAAGCTAATTAGAAAAGAATCTACGGGAATTTTCATACTTTTAGTAGAGGAATATGAAATATTCCAGATTCATAAAAAAACTTAAACTTCATTGTTAGTAGAATATAGTTTAAAGATTCAATATATACAATAGATAATAATCATAAAAATTTATTCAAATTTTATTTTTACTTGGTGACAGAGGTTTAAAAATCCTAAGAGTGTGGTGACTTAGAGAAGTTGTTAAGTTGTTATCCCAAGCGGCAGGTTTAAAGTTAAATCCCACTGGAGACAGTTTAGAAAAATAGGCCTGTGTACCAGTAATATTTATTCAATGATCGGTTGGGTACATTACCTGTAGTCCTTGGTTATCATCTCGAATGAGAGCTTTCAGGCGAAGTGGTATCTTGTGATACAGACAAATCCAAGGAACCGAAATAATTGAAACCCGTTTGGCAAGATCCGAGTAAGGAGGTAGTGAAGATCTTTGACGATACTACGGATACCGGAATTTAAGACCAAAGAGCTGGATGAACACCCTGGGGCAAGTGGGCACACCAACCTGGCCGTCAGAGACATACCGGAGGAAAAGGTTCTATGCTCAGAATTAGGAACCAAGGGAACTAAACCAAAAGGCACCTAAAGCTGAGGTACACAACCTATCTGGGCTACCTGGTTTGGTAGTTTGGGAGAGATCCGCTATAGGACTGGTTAATGTAAATATCGGGATCAGAATGAACCTTGTAAAGACACGGATACTGTGCGGTTTAATGGTTTGTCCTGACTGTTAGTAGTGGCCCTTGGCCATTGCGAAGGTATTCAAAGCCTAATCTAAAAATGTGTGGGACATAGAAAGATTAGGGAGTATGTACTACACTCCCCCTAGGGTAATTCGGCAGTTGGAATGCTACTAAATTACCTATTGAATTAGGGTGCAAGTAGTATAGCAAATGTGGTTTTTAATTGAAGCAGCATGAGGTTACCGTATGTGTAGGTGTAATTGTCATGAGTGAAACAGGATGGGGAATACCAAAAAGTTTAAATTGGTAATCTCCTAGTTAGGTTACAGGTACGGCGTATAGTGTAGAACCTTTGGGCGGACTACTCAAATAGGCAACCAAAAGTTGCATGTATGGCTATATGTACTCTTATTAACCAAGAATATATTATTTAAAAACCTAATAAAAATCCACTTTCATGCGATATTGCAAAAAAAAAAATTCTATAATATGATTTAGAGTTTACATTATAAGAGAGATATATATTATTCGGTATGATTGATTAATCAGTTTAAATAATCCAAAAAAGATTATATATTATGCGTTATGGTACATGTACTCTAGGTATAACTCCTATAATTAATATAAGGATTACCTCTCTTTTATGACAATTACAGCTGTCCCTCCATATAGTCACCTCCCATACAGTCACAAACTCTATAGAGTCATATGATTTTAAATTCCCGTTTTTTTATTATTAAAAATCCCTCTATACAGTCACAATTATGCTATAATCACTATCACATTTTTTTAGAATTTGTTGAACGATTTTAATAATAAAACACCTTCTATATAATCACAATCTAAAAAAAATTTATTTTAACAAAACCGATAAGTTGAAAAAACAGGCATTCTAAAAAGAGAAGTATGTTAAAAACTCGAATCAGTAGGTTATGTAAATGACTATCGCAATACAATTATAGAAAGTATATATATAATAGAGACTCTAATTATTATCCCTAAACCAACCTACTTCTTTATCTTAAGTGATCGGGTATAAGCATTAACCATGTTTTAATTTTTATAAAAACATATTTTTGGTTATTAGCGTCTAAAAATATGAGCCTTCCGTTTCGCTTTGGAAATGTATTAATTTGCACAATACGTATTATCATCGTTGTGTTTTTGTATAACCATAGTGTGCCTTTTGAGGTTGCTTATGTGAGTAATCATATGATGCGAACGTATAGTATTTAAATATAGATTTAGGCTATTATTTGACCAGATGTACTACAGTGTTGCTGCTCTCAACTTCAGATTCCGACCCTGATTCTAGCAGATAATGTGTCTAATATAGTACTGTTATAGAATAGGTTTTAATTTTGGTAGAAATTAGTTTGAAAATTAGAACTTAATAAGGAAATTTTGTAATAACTGTATTTAGTAATAGTGATATGCGAAATTGATGTGCAATGACACTCAATGATGCTTAGCGATGCTTAACGATGCTTAGCGACGCTTAACAACGCTTAGCGACGCTTAGCTCAATAGATATATAAACCCACCTTATTTCCCTTAGTTTTAGACAGATCCAGACATTGTATTTTATCTTTACCTTTATATTATTTATCCTCCTCTCTTATTATTAATAAAC
>QKWP01001328.1:132425-145513 GCA_003550325.1 Gigaspora rosea | reverse complement strand
TAAGAAAACTAACAAGGTACCCAAGGTAAAATCTACAAGACACCCAAAAACGCACCAAGCAACATTGAAATCGGCGACAAGACACTTGAGATAACTACGAACTCGTACAGAGACCCAAGAAGAGACAACCACAAACTCGCACAGAGATCCAAGAAAAGACAACCACAGACCCAAGAAGAGACAACCACAAACCCAAGAAGAGACAACCACGAACTCGTACAGAGACACAGGGCACCCAAAACGAAATCGATGACAAGAAACCCTGAAACACACTCGAAGCAATGTCGAAATCGGCGACAAGACACTACCACGTAGTCATACAAGAAACGTCCAAAAAACCCCAAACCGAAATCTCTGAAATGCACTTGAAGCGCTCAACGAACCTAAAAAAGAGAAAAACTAACGAGTAGTATTTAGAACTAGAACACGTCAACAAAAATATGACGAAAAAGAAAAATCATCAATGCCGCTAGCGAAGAATAATACGGTTGACACTAATGACGAAGCACCGACTAGCTCCAGAATGGATGGCACCAACGACAAAGAAAGGTTGCTCCAAATGGACGACGCCAACGACGAAGTTATTTCCTGAAAAGTGTAACAGGGAAAAATTAAAATATAACAGATAAGTTATACTGTAATAATGATAAAAAATAAAAAATATAATTTAAAAAAAAAACATTAATAATAATAATAATAATAACTTAATAAATAGGAAAAAAGTAAGTTATTAATAAATAAAAAAAAAAGACGAAAAAAAATAAAAATAAATAAATAAATCACGTAAAAATCACGTGAAGATCTAATCTAGATCTAGACGAACTGAAAAAAAATAAAAAATAAATAAACCAATAAAAAAAATAAAAATAATAAAAAAAAAATAAAATAAATAAATAAAACGATAAAAAAAAATAAAACAAATATAAAAAAAAAATATAAAACGATAAAAAAAAATAATTGTATATTGACCTCTGTCTAAAATTTCTGGTGCTATATACGGTAAAATTCCATAAACACCACGGCATTTTGCCTTTAGTACAATGTTTATTGGTATTGAAAGTTCTATCTTGCAAAATATTACCACTATGTAAATCTCGAATTAGTTCTTGAGAATGAATTATTTGAAGATCTGAAGCAATACAATGTAATAAAGTTATTTTATTTTTCTATTCCATTTGTGATACAGTGTGAAGATTATTATGCAAAGAACCCTTAGATGCATATTGCACTACAAGAATATAATTTTTAGAAATATTGTCTTGTGATATTCCAAAGCACCTTAAAATATGCTTTTAACTTCATATTAATAATAAAAATAATTAGTTAAAATATAAATTTTAAATTTAACCAATTTGCCACGCAAAATTGATTTTTGTTTTGCATTATCAGAAAAAAAAATATGTCAAAAATCGAACAATTGGCTCAATTGGGATCTAAAAAAAAAAAATTAAAAATTAAAAATTGAAAAAATGAGACGGCAGGTAATGCAAAACAAAAATCAACTTTGTGTGGCCTAAAATTACCTCTTTTATAAACTCTTCATTATGCTCTTTTGAATTATGAATCAATTTAAATGCAACAGGCTGCTCAATGTTATGGTCACTATCTATCCATGTAGCAGAATATACTTTTGCGAATCTACCTTCTCCTATAGATTCGATATTGTTAAATTCACTATAAGGAATCCAACATAATGGGTATTTGCTTTCATACGATCAAGTATTCATTATTAGTTATATTTTGAGTTAGTCCATACACTTCAAAATTATTACCCATTAATCTAAATTCCGTAAAACTTTTAAACTAGTTAATTCAACAAATTTTATAGTGTTAATAATTTATCTATATTAAGTCATAAAAAATTATTTTAACTTACTTCTCTTAAAAAATTCTCTTGTGAGCCAGGTAGTGTTTTAAGTGCAACTATACAAAAAAATCTGATGGCAGAAGATGCCGTCGGAAATTGAAAATAAAAAAAACCTCTGAAAATAAAAAAAATAATAAAGTAAAAAACATAAATAAATTAATTAATTAAAAAATAAATTATAATATAAAACAATAAAACGTAAGAAACATTTAAAAAAGTAAATTAAAATTATGCTGTGCAAAAATTTCGCCGGCCAATCAATTTTTAAGATCACAATGTAAAGTTTGTAAAATCAAACTTTACATGTGATTTTAAAATTTGATTGGCTGGTGAAATTTTTTTTTATTATCGTAATGATCTTTTTTTTTAATAATTTTTAAAAATTTATTTTATTTTATTGTTTTTTGTATTAATAATTCTTTTTTTTTTAATAATTTAAATTTTTTTTTATTAATCTAGTTTATTTGTTTTTTATCTATTTAATATACCGCAGACGCATAAACTACTAATTTCCAAAACTCCAGGGTCCCACCACACCCTGCATACTACAAGAAACTGTAACATAAGCAAGATAGCTAACATATGTATATAGCTAAAAAGAGAATCGGGGCGTCATCTTGCAGTATTTATTTCAGGTACTTTAGTCTAACTGTTCACTAATTAGGTCCTTGCACTGCTACTGTAGCTGTGGAACCTAACAATAATAAGGTCCTTGCACTGCCACTGCAGCTGCGAAGCCTAACTTATTCACTAATAAGGTCCTTGCACTGCCATTGCAGCCGCGGAGCCTAACTGTCCACTAATAAAGGTCGCTGCACTGCCCCTGTAGCTGTGGGGCACAAAAATTGCTAATAATGGTCCTTGCACTGCCATGCGACAAAAAAAAGACCCAGCTACAATAATGTAAGCAGTATTTAACGATGAAATATTAAAAAAAAATCTCAACACTCTAACAATAAATTTATTTAAATATTTAGATAGGTTTATTTTATATAAATAAAATTAATCCATAGATAAGCATTACTAAAAAAAAAAAACTAGAGTTTAGGCTTTGAATTTTCAAGGCTGAATTCGAAGCCAAAAGCTGAAAATCACCTGGTTTGGCATGATTTACACAATATTTATATAAAATCAATATAAAATCTTTTTTAGTAGATTAATTCTTTTACCTTTGTGTTGATAAAACAATTGCTAGAGCTATTTGAACTAGTAGATTTAGTCAAGCAAAAAATTTCGTCTCTAATAATGAGCGATAGGGCCTCTGACTATGTTTGTTGTGAGACTAAATGGGCTCATAATTACCATTAGGTAGCTCAGTAGTTAAGCAAAAGTGATTGTTTGGTCCGCAAAAATATGTTATTTACTGTATTTATTCTTTATAATAAATAGCTTTCTTAGGTGCAGTTATAACCTTTAAAGGTAGGCCTAGGATCCGACTGTTACCTTCCTAAAAGCTATTTTTTTTATATTTATAAAATGTTTATCAAATTTGGTCAAGAATCTTTTTTTTTTGAAAAAATATTAGAAATTCATAGAAATATTGATTAATTTTCCTTGATTATACTAAATAAATGCAAATGATTATTGTTATAATCAATGATTTGATTAATTATTAATTGAATTATTTTTTAGAAATTATCATTAACAATTTGTAACAATTAGAAATTCTATTGCTAGTTAATACTGTATTTATCGGGTACCCGATATGTATCAAATTAAAAAAAATTTAAGTGATAAAATTATTTTTTATATTTTAAAGAATATATTTTTTTGAATATATAGGATATCTGTATTGTAAACAATGATTTAGAATTATAATAAATGTAGATTTAAAATTTATTTTTATTACATATACATATCAGGTACCCAATATATGTAAGATTAGCCAAACTATACGATATGTATATGATAGGTCACCGATATGTAGCATTTTATCTATTTTTTAATTATAATCATATGGTACCCGATAGGTACCCGATATATTGGTTTTTGACCTGCGTTAAATCTTATTTAACCGGTTTATCCCAATCGATAGGATTATAACCGTCAAGAATTTTGCCAGTATCTCTAACCTTCATAACTACAAGATGTGTTTGATTATTACATAATCCCAAAACGAATCTTTGGTAAACCATTTCTAGAAGCGACTACTCCAAAACGACGTGAATCTGACAATTATTAGAAAATTGAACAAGGTTGGTAAGATCTAATAACTTTTCAAAAGTGCAACAGTAGAAATACAGAAAAAATAAAAAAAGCCTGATCATATTTATGATGATCACATTACACGATATATAAATTCAATAAAAAAATAAAAAAAAATTTAAATAAGAAAAAAATTAATTAAAATTACAGTTAAAAAAAATTATTTTAAAATAAAAAAAATTAAAAAAAATAAAAAAAAATTTTACGATAAATAAAAAATAAATTATAATGATAAAACGATTAAAAAAAATAAATTAATTTTAAAATAAAATAAAAATTAAATAATTAAAAAAATACGATATAAAAAAAACTGGTTTAAAAAAAAAAATAAAAATAAATTTTTTTTATCTACTGTACGAACGTAGAGGAAAATTCTAATTTAAAACCTGATTGCTTTATAAAATTTGATTGTATATCCGATATTTATGAGCTTGCCAGAGCAGCCACTGAGTTGTCGCAGCATATAAATTGATTGATTAATTGATTGATTTGATGCTGCGGCAATGCCATTGATCATTGAGTAGTTCGTGAATTACGGTAAGTTAATAGTATTATACTATATTATCCATTGTATGAGAATTGTTTAACCAAACATCGCTTTAACAGGTTTTTGTCTTGATTGAAGTGCATGACGATCAATATTAAAAAATGCTTTTTTTTTTATTATTGTCTTTCGGAATTGCACTAACTAATTATATGAAGATAGATACGAACGTCGATTGAGGAAAATTCTAATGTCTAGATAATTTAACCCCTTATATCCAATATCTATTTTCTGTATTCGTTATTTACTGTACGAACATAGATAGATACGAATGTGATTGAGGACCTTATTACTTATAAAATTTGATTGTATATCCGATATCTATGAGATTGCCAGAGCAGCCACTTCAAAGATCACTAACAATCGACATCACTATCGAATTGTCGCAGCATATAAATTGATTAATTAATTGATTGATTTGATGCTGCGGCAATGACATTGATCATTGAGTGGTTTTAGAAAGTTCGTATTAATAGTACTATATTTATCTGTTGTATGAGAATTGTTTAACCAAACATCGCTTTAACGGGTTTTTGTTTCGATTGAAGTGCATAACGATCAATATTAAAAAATGCTTTTTTTTTATTATTGTCTTTCGGAATTGCACTAATGAACACGGAATTACTCCCAAAATTGTAATTTCAATTTTTGATCAGATTAAGCTTAAATTCTGGCCATTATTCAAGCAATGTCACTAGACATTATTTTGCGTTTATATGTTTATAATCCGTTCCTGGTTTAGCGCGACACATCGCGCAGCTACTTATTAATTTAAAAATATATACTGTACAAAAATTTCGCCGGCCAATCAATTTTTTAAGATCACAATGTAAAGTTTGTAAATCAAACTTTACATGTGATTTTAAAATTTGATTGGCCGGCTAAATTTTTTTTATTATCGTAAGGATCTTTTTTTTTTAATAATTTTAAATATTTTATTTTAATTTATTATTGTTTTTTTTCATTAACGTTTTTTTTTTAATAATTTATTTAAATATTTATTTTTTTTTATTTTTTTTTTAATAATTTAAATTTTTTTTATTTAAGGAATGATAGCTAATCGCCACAATTCTCCCTCCTTTTTTAAGTGCTTGAAGAGCAGTTTCTAATCCCTAAAAAAGGTTAACTAATTCTTGATTAACTGCAATTCGTAAGGTTTGGAAAACTCAACGAGCCAGATGTTTATTTCCTTTATGAGAGAAGTAACTAGCCACTATGCCTACTAATTGTTGAGTAGTAGTAGTTTTTTCTTTTTCTCGAACTTGACAAATATGCCAAGCTATTTTTCGAGCCTTTTTTTCTTCCCTGTATTTTCAAAAATTTTCGGTTAATTACGATAAGCTACAATTATTAATGATTTTTTGTGCAGTTAAGCAATCATGAGTATTTTCCTTTTTAATTTATTTTATTAGTTTTTTATCTATTTAATATACCGCTAACTAATTATGTATTAAAAATAATTGTAGGGGAAGGTTTTGAAAGACGATAAAGGGAAAGTATTTGTGTTGGAGTATAGTGCGAAGCCTAAATATTCACTAATAAAGTCCTTGCTACTGCAGCTGAGAAGCCTAACTTACCACTAATCAGGTCCTTGCACTGCCACTGCAGCTGTGGAGTCTAACTATTCACTAATAAGGTCCTTGTACTGCCATTGCAGCCGTGGAGCCTAATTGTCCACTAATAAAGGTCGCTGCGCTGCCCTGTAGCCGTGGGGCCCAAAAATTGCTAATGATAGTCCTTGCACTGCAGTGCGACCATGAAACGCAAAAAAAAAGACCCCGACTACAATATCTACTGTAGCTGTGACTGATACTACTAATATTTGCAAGCTACTTAAAATAGGGTGGGTGGGTAGGAGATAGAGCCAGCCTTTACTAAGGTAAGCGATAGCAAAACCAAAGATAACTTCTTTAATTCTGAACAACAAACCTTTATAAACTTCATTCCTTAACTCTGCATGCTCACAGCCACCAATTCGTATACTTAGCCCTATCCTATTTACCAATATTGTAAAATCCTATATTTGCTAAAATTATACGCTATTACAACACAAACAACAAACAAAACCCTGTCCTTAAAAAAGAAGCCTCAACCAAGCACTAAACAAACAATAAAAGACAAAAATCTACATGATTTGCAATAAATCAGCTAATCTCGCAATAATGACCGCTCCTTGACAAGCTTATTAAAAATTCATACAGATCATCAGCTATAAAGATAATATTACTGGGCAGGTAAGCAGCATTTAATGATGAAATATTAAAAAAAAAATCTCAACACTCTANAAAAAAAAAAAAAAAAAAAACAAGATTTTAGGCTTTGAATTTTCAAGGCTGAATTCGAAGTTCCAAAAGCCGGAAATCATCTGGTTTAGCATGATTTACACAATATTTATATAAAATCAATATTAAATCTTTTTTAGCAAATTAATTCTTTTCTTTTTGTGTTGATAAAACAATTGCTAGAGCTATTTGGACGTTTAAATTTAGTTAAGCAAAAAATTTCGTCTCTAATAATGAGTGATAGGGCCTCTGACTATGTTTGTTGTGAGACTAAATGGGCTCATAATTACCATTAGGTAGCTCAGTACTTAAGCAAAAGTGATTGTTTGGTCCGCAAAAATATGTTATTTACTATATTTATTCTTTATAATAAATAGCTTTTTTAGGTGCAGTTATAACCTTTAAAGGTAGGCCTAGGATCTGACTGTTACCTCCCTAAAAGCTATTTTTTTTTATATTTATAAAATGTTCATCAAATTTGGTCAAGATTTAAAATTTATTTTTATTACATATACATATCGGGTACTTAATATATGTAAGATTAGCCAAACTATACGATATATATATCTGATATGATAGGTCACCAATATGTAGCATTTTATCTATTTATTAATTATAGTTATATGGTACCCGATAGATACCTGATATATCAGTTTTTGACCTGTGCATATAAAAAATTTTTTATTGAAATTTTAAAGATACAAAATCTACACTTTAATCTATAATAAAAAAAAATAAAAGACATTCTCATGTGAGATAAAAACGAATTCGAATAGTGAATATAAAAATAACAGTTAAGTATTATAAAATTTTTTTTTATCTTTTGTATTCTATTAATATATGTTTTATACAAATATTAATACTTTTTTTTTAACTATTTTATAATCTGACATAAATGTTCATGATTGATGAGTTTTCTTTTAAAAACAATAAGTCATGAACCATATCGGGACTTAAACGGTTATATTTATCTGTTAGAATGTTTCTGGCATTAGAAAAAAGTCTTTCAGAAGGTACTGAAGTTGCAGGCACAGCAAGAAAGATCCTTGCCTGCTTAGCAAGAAGCGGTAAAGTACCTTGATTTTCTTTCCACCAACTTAAAGGGTTGCAATTTACATATAACGGATCCGTAAGCTCATACTTGGGGATTGGTGGAATAGAAAAATACACTTGCAGCTCCGTATCAATAGGTGAGGTTAATTCTGTTTCATTATCGTAAAATGAAGACATATTAGATGTTAAACCAACTGTATTTGATAGATTTGTTTCATCTAATAAATATATAGAAAGATTAATTCTTCTTCATAACTCATCTATTACTTCATTTCTTTCATCAGGTGATACACCTGATAACGATTTAAAACGAGGGTCTAAAATTGTAGCAAGCCATCCGGTTATATTAGGATCTTCCCAGCGATTTAACATTAAATTGTAAAGACATTCACGTGTTTCAATAACTGATGAATGGATAAGCTGATCTTCTATATGATCAAGATGTTTAAAAAGGCGTTTTATAGTCGGGTATACTATTCCTAACGTTGAATACTGATTTTTACCCATGTAGACAGATGCATGTGCAAAAGGATTGAGAAGATTATATAATTCTAATAATCCTTGCCAGTCTTCGTCTGTGATTATTTTTTCCTTTAAACTATTTCCATTTGTTCTAACTATTCTATCAGGATCTTTCACCAGGTTCTCAGCTAATGCAACAATCGCTTCACGAAGATCTATTAGCCTTTGGAGAAGAAGATACATGGAATTCCAACGTGAAGCAGTGTCACTTGATATAGGTTCCAATATAATATTTGACTTATTTGTTAAATTTGATGTATGCCTTTTTTTATTTAGTTCAGCTTGAATATTACGGAAACGTGGCCTATACTTATCATGATTAACAATAAAATTATTCATTGATTTAGCTTTTTCTATTAAAGCATGGCTTTTTTTAACCCATCTGTGATTGCAAGATGAATTGTGTGGGCTGCACATCTGAGGTGAATAGTTCCTAATTGCCTGATCGCCTTTACCATTGATGAAGCATTATCTGTGGTTACTGAAAACAATTTATTTTCTATATCTCAATTAGTAAGAACTTTGCACAAGAAGTCTTCAATACAATCCTCTGTATGAGGGTATTCAAAATTTTCTATAGTAATTAATGCTTGATGCATTACAAAGTTCTCTGCAAGCCAATGAGCAGTCGCACCAATAAACGGAACATGGTTTTGGGTCCACAAATCTGTTGTAAAACATACAGATATCATTGTTTTATTTATTAATTGATTTAAATTTGATCGTGTATATATTATTGATTCTGCAATTTTATTTTTTAATCTATTAGTACAGGGAGCACCAAATTGCGGATTAATTTCATAGCAGAAATCTTTAAATCAGTTATGATTAATATAGTCTAAAGGCATTATAGCCTCAATTAACCAAGCTACTAAACGATAAGTAACACGTGTTTGTTTTTCTTCAGGAAGTGGTTGAGTTATTCTAGCATGTTTATCTAATATAAAGTTAATTGTTGTTTGTATTTTGTTTTCACCTGAAGATACTATAGGTGCATCTAATTTTTGGTCTTTAAATATTCTGTGTATGGTACGTAAATGTGAAGCGATATTGGTAACTGAAGTCGTGGGTTGGAATACAGTTTTACATTGCTCAATATTACTATTGCCATCATCTATATCTACTTTACAATATTTAAATATTGTAGCTTTATCACGCCTTGTGTAATGCTATACCTAGCTTTCATTTAATTTTTTTTTATGCATAGAAATTATATTTTTTCTTTTTGCAGGTATTTGTAAAGAATGAGATATAGTGGATGGCAAAGATGCTTCTGACGAAGTTTCATTTTGTTCAGGAATTATATTATTATCAAATTCTTCTGGACTAGAATCTTCACTTTCAGTAACACCCTCATATGACGAGAAATTATCTATAGAGGTTTGTTTTTTTGATGATTGTGCTTGTTCGATTTGTGAGGTTTCGTGATCAGAAAGGTCTATAGTATCCGATAGATTTGACATCGTAGTATGAGATAAATCAATTTAGAAGAGAATGCTTCTTTATATAAAAGTGAAAGGCATTAATAATTATGTTCGTATAGATAAATACAAGGGGCTCGTAATATTTGTTTGATGAAAGAGCGCATTAAAATATATAATTAGCAAAAGTCAAATTTTATTTATGTTGATATTTACTTTAATTAAAATTATAATAAAATTTAAATCGTAAAATTATTTAAGTATTTTTTTTATTATCACTATTACATATTTTTCAAAGACTTTTTACTTATGAAACAGTTTTTCTTACTAAACTAGCAGAAGTCTTTTTGATTTTTAACAGCTGTTTAGTGCATCAGGAGTGCGTAGAGTATGACCCGGGTTTATATGAAGAAATTGTTGAGAATACAAAGCAAAATTTTCAATTATATTATATAATTGGAAATTTGCTTTGTATTCTCAACTCAGGAGGATGCTCTCCTCATTTAAACCTGTGTCACACTCTACGCACTCCTGATTGCTGTTAAAAATCGAAAAAGACCTCTGCTATCTAAACTTTGTATTTGAAACATCACACATAGAGACATAAATGATCTTTATTGATAGCTTATGCTAATGTTTATGATCCAAATATTTGTAAATAAACATTGCTCATTTTATATTAATAAAAAAATTTTTAATCTAACTCTAATTGCATAATTTGGTTTGTAATAGTCGATTGAGAAAGCAGCATGCAATTTACTTCCTGCTTTAATATATAATTTGAATAATTAATGTATTTTAAATGATTATTATAAAAGGTTTAAGCTATATATGCTTTGATTAAGTTTTATTTGATACTGAAATCATATCATATATTTCTGTAAAAGGCTAAATGCTAATTAAAAATTCACGATTTTCAGGTAGGTTAGTCTAAATCAGGTCTTTAGTTGACTAAGCTGACTTTTTGAAAACTTAGTCGGCTAAGTGACTAAGACGACTAACTCTGAGTCGACTAATATCCCTAGCTATATGGTAGTACTTAACTAAATCCCATTCTAGTTCTCAGATCCCAATTCCTTAATGCTATTTTACATTTATCACAAAAAAAGAAAAAATAAATAAAAAAGAATGAAAAAAAGATAAGAAAAACAAAACTAGAGACTAGTACTTATCTAAATCCCAGTCTAGTTTTCAGTTTCTAATTTTTTAATGCCATTCTATATATACCAACAACTACAAAAAATAAAAAAATGAATAAGAAAAAATGACAAAAGGTAAGAAAGAATGAACTAAAGATTGGTACTTATCTAAGCTCTAGTTTTTTCCAGATCCCAATTTCCCAATGCCACTTCATATTTATCAAAGATCTACAAAAGAGAAAAATTAGTAAGAAGAAATAAAAAAAGGCAAAAAGAACAAATCTAAAGACTAGTACTTAGGGCATTCATAAATAATATTATACAAGAAGAGGGTTGAATGAAAAATAATGTTTTCCCAATAAGTAGGTGAATCAAAAAAATATAACAAAATTTTTTTAGAAAAATTGTCTAAAATCTGACCTAGTTGTCCAAATTTAATAATTTTGGTCCATTCGATTTGTCTCAGTGAGAGGAGTCGAATGGTACCAATTTTATTTTTTTTGAAATTCTGGATCAAAGTTATTGGCCAAATACTATTAGTTATATCTTTTTTTATAAATTACTATATAACCAATAGTTTTTTGCAAATATCTATTGATCTAGTAATCCAAATAATATGATTTTGGTATTATTGAATTCGTCTCACTAAAATGAATCGAATAGCATCTAAATCATCCAAATTAGATCACAGTGTTACAAGATATTCAAGTTTCTGTAAAGTTTTATATATAAATATATATAGAGTACATAATGTTATTTATAGATGCTCTCTTATCTAAATTCCAGTCTAGTTTCTGAATCTAATTCTTCAACACTATTCACATTTGCTAGAGATCTACAAAAAAAAATAAATAAGAAACAAAAAAAGAACAAATAAAACTAAAGACTGGTATTTATTTAAGTCCAGCCTAGTTTTTAGATCCCAATCTTCTATACCATTTCACACTCACCAAAGACCTACAAAAGAAGAAACAAATTAGTAAGAAGAAATTAAAAAAGTCAAAAAGAACAAAACTAGAAACTAGTACTTATCTAAATTCTAGTCTAGTTCTGAATCTCTATTTCTTAACACCATTTTATTAATGCTTTAAATTTAAAGAAGTATATAATTCAGTTTTTAAAGATATAGAAAATTACTAAGCTTTTACAAAGCTAGTTATCAGACTATTACCAGCCTTTAGTCATTTTGAGTTTTAGAAAAAATTTCATATTCAATTAGCTAGAATTTTTATTATTAAAATTTTTAAAGGTAAGGATGCATTGGGATGTGATTATATAATAATATCTATTTAAATCTATATTGTGACAATTTTGGAGATCGATTATCTACTTGTGTAATATTAAGTTGTTCCCTTCCTGTTTATTTTACTATCCTTTAGGTGTCTTGAATTAGTACTTGCAAATTTAAAATTAACAAAAAATAGAAAGCTTATTTAGCTTATACAGCAACTCTGAATATTATGAACCTTATTATAATAAACTCTAGATATAATAAACTTAAAATTTTAAAATTTTTTAATAGTTGAAAATAAAAAAAGCTATAGTTCTTAAAAAAACACAGTAATTTTTATAATAAACTTTTTTTTGTTCAAACTCGAGTTTGGTATAGAAAAAGTTAACTGTATTGTAAAATTATGCTATGTTCATTATAAAAGAAAGTATATTTTAAAATTTTATAATTATTTTATTTAAAATTTTATTTTTTTTAAAAATTATCAATTGTTATAGGCTATAATATTTATAATATTTATATAACTAAAAATTAATAGTATTAGTAAAATTTTAATAATTTTAACTCAAATTAAATATAGTGTTATCCTATATCCACTTCTTCAAAGATATTAGGTAACTAGAGTGATCTTAGACAGTGAACACTTTGTGTAACTTCAAACTTTGTTACTGTGGTATATCTAAGTCAGTATGGCGTTTTTAAGAAAACTTAACAAAGAAGATTTAAGGCAATTTGCAATTACGAAAGAGGCTACAATTAAAAGTATATGAGGATACTAATAACTGTTTGATTTGTGTAGTTAATAGTTGTTTTTATTATTGAAA
>QKWP01001328.1:0-97368 GCA_003550325.1 Gigaspora rosea | reverse complement strand
TTTTAAATTTTTTTTTATTTTAAAATTTATTTTTTTTATTTTAAAATTTATTTTTTTTATTGGTTTTTTTAAATTTTTTTTATTATTATTATTTTTAATTCATTTTATTTTTTTATTTTATTTATTTTTTTTTAAAATCGTTTTATTAAATTATTTATTATTTTTTTTTATTTTTTTATTTTTTTTTTAATTCGTTATAATTTTCATTTTTAAATTATTATATTTTTTAAATTATTATTTTTTTTTTAAATTATTTTTTAAATTCGGTTTAATTTGTTTTTGTTTTTTTTAAATTATTTTTTTTTATTTTATATTTTAACTTTAAATTTTTTTATTTATTTTTGTTAAACGATTCTTTTTTTTATTAATTTTATTTAATAATTTAATTTTTTAGAATAACCGATTACCAGTTACACAAGATCAGTATATAACAGATACGGTAAGTTAAATTTTTTTTAAAAAAACTTTTATTTTTACAGTTTTATGCTTGATTTTTAGGTTCTCAATTATTACGTTCAATTATATAGCTCTGATGACGAATCTGTTTATAATCATAAACATCCTTTACATGACTTTTGATCTCACTTTGCTTGGACTGTCAATACAAATATACTTATATTCCTTTTTTTTTCTACAATATATCTCTCGTCGTTGGAGCCATTCACTTTGGTACTTCTTTTGTCGTTGGAGTTGTCTATTCCAGTGCTTGTTCTTTGTCAATAGAATCGCTTAGTCCAGTGTCTTTGCTTTGTGTTTCTTCGTTTATGGCACTTGTTGTGTAGTTTACAGTTCACAGTGAGGCTTTTGTTTTCGAGTAAGTGAGTTTTTTTTTCGTATTTCTTTCATCGTCGGTGTCGTCCAGTACTTTCTTTCGTGGTGCTTCTTTCGTCATTGGTAACAGCGCTTCTTTTGTTCAGTCTGCTGTGTGGACCTTTTTCTGTCATAAATATTGCTGTTTATTTCTTGGTAAGTGTTAAGTTTTAAATTTCATTTTCTTTTGTTTGGTTTTTTTGGCTTATAAGTATCTTTTCTTTGTACGGTGTCTCTACGGCATTTGTATAGTGTCTATATGGTGTCAATATGGCATTTCTATAGCGTTTCTATAGCGTCTCTATGCCATTTGTATGGCATCTATACGGCGTTTGTACAGTGTCTATATGGTGTCTCTAGGGCGCTCTTCTTTAGTTATAGGTTAGTTTTTGTATGAGGTTCGCGAAATGGCGCTTGTTTTTGATGTGGTTTTGATAGGACCCCGGACATCTCTCAAATAGGTCATAACTGGATTTTGGCCAATTTTGACCTAATTTGCTAAAAACAACAAAATCTATTTATTTAAATAACTTTTGATCCAGTAATCAGAATTGAATGAACTTTTTTTTGTTTGATGCGCCTCACTGAGAGCTTCATTTTAAAAAAACGTTCATTCAAATTGGACCACTGGGTGCCAAGATAATTGCCAAAAACTAACTTTTTGCTTTTCAAATTTTGGGGGTTTTTGCTGAAATGCGTAACGTATGACCTCTGTACTACATGTCCGGGGTCCTGTTTTGATTAGTGTTAATGCATATTTTTTTTCTAGATTGTTAAGGATGTTTTGAATTTTCTTGGGCAATTATTTTTTTAGTAAATGGGTGTATTTGTACTATTTGTCAATGAATTTATTTGTTAGAATTAGTTTTGATTATGATTATCTAGATTGAATAGATTAGAGTAGTTTAGTTTTGATTAAGCAGTATTAATAGTTGACGCTATAATATAATATTATATAATTGGGAAAATAAATTTGTCGCACTCGCGACATGTCGCACCCCCGATTCGGCCAATCAAATCACACGATTTATAGACAAAAAATTTTTTTTTAAAAAATTAAAAATTTTACATAATAAAGTGTAAAATTTATATAAAATTGCATGCCATATAACGTAAAATTTTATTCTGAACAACTTTTTCTAAGTCATAAAGATAGATTGTCTTAGTAAAAAAAATGTTTTATAAGAAAAATCAAAAATTTCCAAAGTTAGCACATATAAAACTTTTTTTTTACTAAAACAATCTACCTTTTTAACTTAGAAAAATGTTTAGCATAAAATTTTACATATAATTTTTAAACGTAAAGTTAGATTTATATTACTAAAAAAAAGTTTTATATGTGCTAACATATAAAATTTTTGACTTTTCTTATAAAACGTTTTTTTTACTAAGATAATCTATCTTTATGACTTAGAAAAGGTTTTTGAATAAAATTTTACATTTTATATTTTGATATCGCTTATTTATTTGTACATTTTACTAGTAAAATTTTGAATTTTTAAAAAATAAAATTTTTTGACTACAAAATCGTGCGATTTGATTGGCCGAATCGGGGGTGCGCCAAATTTCTATTCCCTATATAATTATTGTATAATTTGTCGTATAAGCTTAATAAAAATTTTTTTTTAATATCACAAATTATTATTGTTACGTATATAGTAAATTAAATTAAATATTATAATTTAAATAATATAATACATACAGTATGTCCATTATGCATCGATTGCCAATATGTATGCGACTATTTATATCAGGTACATAATGTATTACAGAATTTATATATGCGATATGTATATAGCATATATACGGCATGTATACTATATGTGTACTATATGTGTCTAATATGTGTCCGATATCCTACATGCATCGAGTACATATCGGATATGTGTATAAATATTTCCTACACATATTGGTCACATATCATATATATATCATATATATATTGGGTACCCGATATTATACCAATATGTCTAATTTTGACCTGTATTTTGGACATCCCTTCTCCCAAACCAACAGTTAGCATTCACATGGCCACCACTTTACCCACATTTTCTACTATCATTACTCCCAATTTGGTGTATGTGATTCCAGGTAGGCGCTTTCTGCTTTCAAATTGGTATACACAGTTTTCTTACTAGCGTACTTCTCGGGAGTTTGTATCTTAAGCCATGTAGCTGCCTCTACCACATTGGGTAAGGGAGCTTCCAGAAATCAGCTGATTTCCGGGTGGGTCAGCTGAAGTATCAGGTGTAATTCTGGCCAACATTTTATAATTCCAGCCAAAGTTGCAAAATTATTTTTGACCAAAATTATAGATTTATTAATAATATTTAATAATTAATAACTTTTGATCTACTGGACCAAATTTGATGATTCAACTAACAAATGATCCTCTCAACAAGAGAATTCTAGCAAGCCCAAAATTGTTAAAATCCACTCACAGGATTTTGTGATCGGAATAGATTTGTGTTACTATAAAAGTTCTATAATTTATTAAATAATTATAACCCATTTATAGTAACACAAATTTATTTTGATCTTAGGATCCTGCAATTGGATTTTAATGATTTTGGGCTTGTTAGAATCCTCTCATTGAGAGGTTCATTTTGGTGGTAAAATCATCGAAATTAGCCCAGTATACCATAAGTTATTAACAATTAAAATTTAATATTTAATTGTTAATAACTTTGGATCTACTAGGCTGATTTCGATGATTTTACCACCAAAATGATCCTCTCCATGAGAGGATTCTAACAAGCCCAAAATTGGTAAAATCCAACTACAGGATCCTAAGATCGAAATAAATTTGTATTACTATAAATGGGTTATAATTATTCAATAAATTATAGAACTTTTATAGTAACACAAATCTATTTCGATCACAGGATCCTGTGATTGGATTTTAAAATTTTGGGCTCGCTAGTATCCTCTTATTGAGAGGATCATTTTGGTAGTTAAATTATCAAATTTGGTTCAGTAGATCAAAAGTTATTTACTATTAAATGTTATATTTAACTTTTAGTAATCGTAAAATCTGATTGGCTAATTGGGGTATCAGGTGTAGGTGGGTGATGAGTACCTAGGTATGTTTCACCAGAAGCTTCCAGTCCCTGATATAGTTGGATGGCATCATGAGACTCAGCCAACCCAACTTTTGTACTACTAGATGCACTTATACCAGCTATACTGTATGTTGCCGAAAATAAGCTACCTTTTTTTGCTGATTTTTAACAAAAAAAAACCGTGGGTAGCTTATTTTCGGGTTATTTACTATTTTAAGTAATTTAAAGCACAACAAAGAGGTAGCTTATTTTCGAACACAAACTCTAACAAATAAAATAGATAAATAAATATGCTGTAGACAATAAATAAATATGCTGTAGACAATAATAAATATGTTATAAACAATAAATAAACATGCAGAAAAAAATTGGGAGTAACTTATAAAATGATTGATTATAATTGCTATATAGTAAAGTCTAAATTTTATTTGACTTTTAATTTTTACGTTCAACGGTTTTTTTTTTGTAAAAAAAAAAACCGTTGACGTAAAAATTAAAAGTCAAATAATAAAAAGTTCTCCGATTTTTATGAAATTTTTAGGATACGCGTATTTTGATCCGCTGAACAAGGTTACTTATGCGACTTTGATCGATTTACTTAGTAAAATTTAGACTTTACTATGTAGCAACGTTTATCGATCGTGGGGGTAGCTTATTTTCAGAACTAAAAATTTTGTTAAATATATTTTGGTGCAACAAAGGGGTAGCTTATTTTCAGGTCAAAGGTGTTTTGACATTTTTGGATCAAAACTGGGGGTAGCTTATTTTAGGAGGTAGCTTATTTTCGGCAATATACGGTACCTGTTACTAGTGGTCCCAGCATCCTAAGACTCCTATATGGGTGCACTCAGAGCTTCATTAAGCTTTGACATGTACACATCTCTATGCTTCCACTTCTTGTTGGTCAGTCAGTTCCGTCTGCCCTTGTGAAGTTCCCTAAACTCCAGTACTCGGTCAGTCACTCTTTGGATCCTTTTTCCAAGTCATTCCAGACTGCCAATCTAGTTGGTCTGAAAGGGTCAGTCTGCCAGGTTTTAGATGCCTAAGGTCTCCCTTTCATTGGTTCATGCTTCTATAACAGATGACCTTTTCCTCTGGTGTGACTCCAGCAGCCAGGTTGGTGGGCCTAATGAATTGACCTGTCTAAAAAATCTTCACCTGGGTCACCCTACAGGTGGACTATGTGCCACCCAGGTGGAAACGGTTCAGTCCAAAAAAAGGTACCACCCGGGTTACCCGACAAGTGACCCGACAGGTGACCCGTCAGGTCACCTGGGTCCATTAAAAAAATCACTGCGCTTAATATAACTAGTGATTTGATCCAGGTAGGTATAACCTATAGTTGGTGGTAGAATTAATTTTACAAATTAATACGGTTATGGCATTGCCGTATTTTTTGTAATACCATAATACCGTAATGCAAAAATACTATCTGCTATAATACCGTTTATTAAAATTCTGTACTGCATTATAGTTTTCTTTAAATAATATACTATTAAATATTTTTCGAATTTGATTCTGTCGACTTTATTGATTTTGTACATGTAATGACTATAAATAAAGGGGTAGATCTAGGTTTTATTTTGACTTAAATGTCGTGATTTATTTTTTTGGCCAATTAGACCAGTCTATAAGTCATTATTTGAGAGCGTCTTTAGCGAGCTAATTGATCAGAAATGACATAATTGTTAACAGCGTTTATGGCTTATATATGCATACATACTTACATGTTTAAAATTTATTATGACTATTGTATTCTGCTGCAGAATACACTTTAAATAACTTTTATCTTACCGATTAATTAATGTAAATGAAATGATTGTATTGCAAATAGTGTATTGACTCAATTATATTATGCTCGATCATTGATCGATTTAGGTCAATAATCGAGCACCAATTAATAAGCTCGAGCAACAATAGGTCAATCAATGATTGACGATGCTGATCGATCAAATAAGTAATATTGATCGATTAATGTGTGCCCACTTTAATTAGAATTATATATTTCTTTTCTTTTTTTGATATAAAGTAAATTTAACTGGAAGAAAAATTTCATTTCTGGTTACACAGATCAGGTATAAATATGTCAGATATCTATTTTTTTCTCACATCGTTTGTTTTTTTTTTACTTAACTAATTTATTTTTTTCTACCACTTATTACATAGCAAAATTTTTCCTGTGAGTAGTACTGTACTTTTCCATTCGGTTGTTTTCCGGTATCATCGTTAGTTTGCGTCGTCCTTGCTGGTGTTGCCAATTCGCTTTTGCGTTGCTTGAAATCGTGTACTAGTACTGTACTGTTCGTGTCGTGCTGTCATTTTGCTTTAACTGGTGCCTGAATACTTTCTTTTTTTTTGTGCTGTACTTTTTCT
The DNA here is from genome assembly GCA_003550325.1 of Gigaspora rosea. Lineage (NCBI taxonomy): Eukaryota > Fungi > Glomeromycota > Glomeromycetes > Diversisporales > Gigasporaceae > Gigaspora > Gigaspora rosea. The sequence continues at coordinate 91,123 of QKWP01001328.1, read as the reverse complement.
TTTTCAATTATTTGCTGTTGTCGTCATTGAAGTCACAGTGTGCTGATACTGTTGGTGTCGTAAGGTCGTTTCGCTTTAACTGGCGCTTGTATGCTAATTTTTTTCTACATAATGATGCTTTCTTTGATGCCGTCGTTTACGTCATTGGTAGTATCGCTAATTTATGGTCTGTTGTGAGTATTGTTTTTCCTGATTTATGGTGTATTTTGAGTATTTCGTTTTTACGTTACTTGGTATCGATTCGAATAATTGGTTTGTATTTGTTATTTCATAAAAATTAAATGTTTATTTAAATATTTATTTAAATATTTCTTCTTACTCATTAATACTAGTTCACAATTGAATAAAAAAAACACTTTACCTCGAGTTGCCATATTCCAGTGCTATTACTTGTCAGTTTGCTTTAACTTATAGTATTGCCAAAAAAAGCACACAGGCAAACATACACTAAGAAATCCACCAACTTGCCTCTTACACTAATTATTATCAAACAAAATGTTTGAAACAATACCACTGTCATGCTAAAAAATGACATTATCATAATAAGCAAGAGAAGAAGTGGTGGGTTTCATTGTAGAACAGTTAGTGTTAGGTTAGATGGGGTTAACGGTTAGGTTTAGGTAGGTTTTATAATGGCAGTTATTTATGCAATGGTTATTGTTAGACTGATTATATTCGTCGCGTAATGACATTTTGGGATTTTGTCATGCAGCGACTTTTAAATATTTTAAATAAACTACTTAAAGTGTAATGGGAAATTTCCCTCTGGTTAATATTAGAAATTCTATTATTAATTACATTGTTAAAATATATATGAATATTTGAATGTATTCTTTTAATATATGAAAATTTAACTAGCATTTAATATTTAGGCGAGCATATTGGAATTATTTTTTATAATCTGCGCAGATTATTAAATTTTTGAAGACCTGCGCAGAAAATTAAAGAAAAAGGTAACAAATTAATGAAGTATTACGTTTAATGAAAATGAAATAATTTTAATTTAAAAAAAAAATAGTATAAAATGATAAGAACCCTGGGAGTTATTATCCACTTACGTGACAATAACTTTTAATAATCGATCAATGATTGATTTAATGATTGATCAATTATATCTATACGAGCTCATAAATTACATGCTTGATCGATCATACTCGATCAAGCATGCATCCTTGATTTTTGATCGATTAAAAAAATTTTTTTGGGGTCAATCATCGATCAACAAGTTTTTTGTCGAGTCAATTCCCTAATTGCAAATAATAATATATTCATCAGTTTCCTGTTTGAAGTGACTTAATTACTTAATTATAACATTATAAATATTATACCATAGTTACGGTATCACATTGTTACAATATTATTGTAACATGGTATTGTGGCATTACAGAATTGTGGCATTACAGAATTGTGGCATTACAGAATTGTGGCATTATAGAATATCACATGAGTTCTCTTAGAAATTTGGTTTAATTTGCATAATCGATATAAATTTGCATTAATTTGTATCGGGTCTTTGCCTGTGAGTAACCTGTGGGTTGACTCACAGATCACCTGTGGGCCAACCCACGGGTCACTCATGGATTGACCTACCCGTTCTCACCTGGGCTGTTACAACTTGACCCAGGTCACCCACCCACCCGCGGGTAACCCAGGTGACACCCACTTGGGTCAAAACACTAGGTGGGCCACCTTTGCCATAGAGGCTCTTGCCCATTCAGATTTTCCGAGCAGTCACCGCCAAGATCCATTTTCCTGATACCATCATAAGTCCAGCTAACTCTCTACTCAGGACTTGCCAAACAGGTTTCAATTGTTCTAGTCCCTTGGATTTGTCTATATAACTTACATAACTATTCCAAAGCTCCTATTCAAGATGGTAGTACCAAGGTTACAGGTAATATACCTGACTGATCGATGAACAAATATTACTGTAACATAGGCATATTTTCCAATACATCTCCAGTGGGATTTGAACTCTTGACCTGCCGCTTGGGGGTGACAACCAGACAGCTTCTCTATGTTGCCACACCCCTTATATATGCTTTTGTAATAAAATTAGATTTATGCAGATTATATGCTATTGCAAATATGCGCTAGCCCTAGCCATATAAAACACAAAGATCAAATGACTCCCTAAATATCTAACAATAATGTGTAAGTCTTTTAGTTTAATACATATGTGGCCAAATTTTTATATTTGCGGCCAAATTAATATATATTATGAATAAACCAGCAAATTTCTTATATTTAAGGCGGCCAAATAAATAGTATGAATAAACTGACCAAATTTCTTATATTTAAGGCAGCCAAATTTCTTGGTTTAATAGTATATGTGAAGTGGCCAAATTTTATGTTTACTTATAAAATTGTTCTAACTTCTATCCTCTACTATTTTTTTAAAATTAAATTACAAAAATTCTAACAACATGGAAGTGTTTAGCTTATTTTGAATTAGCATTTTAAATTAGTATTTTTTGATTACTATTTTTTTTAAAGAAGGATTAGCAATTTGAATGACATCAATTTTATTGGTCAGGACTAGGTTGTCTGTACTGTAGTTGTAAAAAAATTAAGCTTTAAAGCTAAACTATTTAATTTTTTACTATATATATATACAGTCGTTACTGTCTAAATACATATTATCCAAATGCATATACTATTCAATTGCATACTATTTTTATTTTCCAACTTGGTTACTAATTATAAATGCATATTTTTTTATTTGCATAATGCATAAAGAGTTTTTATTTTTTTATTAATAAAATACAAGTTAATTGCATAAATTTATTTTAAAAAAATTAATTTTAAATATAAATAACTCTTGATCTAGTGATCTGTTTTATATAATTTAACTACCAAAATGATTAGCTTACTGAGATAATTCTAATGGACCCAAAATGGTTAAAATCCAATTACAGGATCATTAGATTGTTAATAATTTATATTACTTTATATTAAAACTTTGTATACATTTATTAAATATAAAGTATACAAATCATTAATGATTTTGCAATCCTGTGATTGAATTTTAATGATTTTTGGGCTCATTAGAATTGTTTCATTAAGCTGGTCATTTAGATAGTTAAATCATCCAAATTGACTATTGAATCAAAAAAAAAAACTATTCATGTTTAAAGACAAATTATTAATAAAAAATTTTATTAAATTTAATTGGTTAATTAATGCATTATATGATTTAGTATTACTGTCTAATTGTATAAAAAAATCTCTGACAGATGGTATGCAATTAGACAGTATTGACTGTATATAAATTACTATAGTAAATTATATAGTAAATTTTTTTAAAAAAACTACTATTAATAAATTTTTTTATTTTATTAATGAAATAATCCAAATAATTTTATTTTTATTAATCTAATAACTAATAATTATATTAAATTAAAAAAATTAAAAATTAATTTGTACAAAAAAATATTTTAATTTGAAGTACAAAATTTTTATACTGGACTATATTAATATAATGGCAAATTGTACTATTTTTTTGATCTTTAGTTAAATAAATATTGCCAAAAAAAGAACATTTAACTTTCAATTAATCACTAGAACCTAAACTTTATTGAATCTAAATAAAATTATAAAATAATAATAAAAATAACTAATAATCACTATAGGTAATTATCATCTGTAATTACAATGCATTAAATAAAATAAACAAAATAAACAATTTTTATTAACAGTTAAATAAAAATTAAATCTCTTTAATGTTAGAGTAAGGGTAAATGTTAAAGATTAGATTAGAGCTTTATATATAGTAAAATTTAGCAAAATGTTTTTTTGTATAAAAAAAAAAGTAGTTTCATAAACAAAATTTTAGGTTAGAAGCAATTTAGCAATTTTTTAAAAAAATATATTTACTAAAATTTAATTTAACTATAACAACTATTATAATTTATTAGTTAGAATTAATTCTTATATTATAAAATATTGTATACACTTTTTGTTTTAATATTTCTTGAATTTGTTTTTGTTTTGTATTTGCTCTTGAGTTAATTCTTGTTCTTGATTATTATTAATATAATCTTTTAAATTTAATACATTATAAATTATAGCAAGATCTAATAATTCTTTGCTATTTTGAGGACTTGTTAAAAGATATTCAACTAAAACTATAAAATAGTTATGTTATTAGCATTAACTACTAAATTTAATATAAAATATAATAGTTTCTTCACTATTTTTTTTATTCTTATTGCTTATAACTTTGTTGGAATTTGTTTAAATTTAATAATTTAAATAATAAATAAATATTATAAAACTATTTAAATATTAAATATTAAAATTAATACTACTTTTTGTTCAATATTAAACTCAAATTCTTCTTTAAAAAATATTTCTATTGTTGATATTAAAAAAATTTTTATGTACTCAATTTAATATATAAATAATAAAACCATATTCTAATATATACAAAAATTATATAATAATAATAAATAATAATATAATATAGATATACAATTACAATTATTGTCTGAAGTATTAGCAAGAACTTTAGTATTATTTATTTCCTGGGAGCTTAAAAATTACAACAGAGATTCCTGATGATCATATGATACAGATGGCCTGAAGGGCCATCTGCATTATATGATCATTGGGAATTCTCTGTTGTAATTTTTAACTCCTCACAGGAAATAAATGAATAATACTCTGACTTACGTTGTTCATGCCTACCTTTATTATAAGTTTTCACGTGATTATTTGTGACCGGGAATCTTCCCATGGAAGATTCCCGATCATGATATGATTGCGCGGGAAATTATAATGAAGGTAGGCATGAACAATAAATAGTAAGGCAGAGTATTATGGTATGTATTTATGTCTATTCTATTTTTAGATTAGATGATCATTATTATGTATACTAAGATTTTGCTTCAGATATCTAATAGTACCTGTTTTCTAGTTATACTAATTAGCCTTAATAATATATAAATAAAGGTTATTCAATTATATCTTTTTCAAATTAGTAATATGGTTTTATTTTTAATACTTTATAATATTATATAATATATAATAGTACTTTCTTGATTAAGATTTGGTATTATTTACTACTTATTTAGTTTAATTCTTTAATAATGTCTAGAAATAGAACTATGCTTTATTTATTAATTTTATATTAATATAATATATTTTCTAAATATGTATAGTATGTATTTCTTATTTAGTATTATAGTAACTTATACAGAAGGGTTACCAAAATTTTATACATCAAAGTGCATTAGAATCATAATTGGCTAGATCAGAATTAATTAATTTGTCCAAGATTATAAATAATTTTACTAATAAAATCATATCTATTCATAAGTAAACAATGCCAAATTAATAATTTTACTATAGAACCTGCTAACAACTAGAGCTAAATACTGATCTAGATTGAATATATCTAATCCAGAATTTTGGTGACTCTTTTGTGAAATTTGTATTATAGTTATAAAGTTTGTAAATTGTTTATAAATTAAAAATATTATATAACTACTAAGCTACTTAAAGCAAATAATAAAATAAATATTTAAATATATTTATACAGTCAAATTTCTATAAATTCCATAAATACAATATATAGGGCAAATTAACAACATGTATTAAGAGAGGTTTGAATTTAGGAAAAGCCAATTAAATTGCAGCTTTAAAAATTAGATCATCAAGTTTATATAACTTCTACTAAAAACTAAATAACCTATCTTAAATGCTAAAATTTAATTGGCTATATACATTTAGAAAGATAGTTTAATATAAAAAGTTATTTAAGAAAATGTGCATTTACAGAATATAAAATATGCATTTAGCAATAATAACATCTTATAGACAAAACAAAGATATGTATTTAGAAAGATATTGTATTTATAGAGGTTGCAGTTATGAAGGTCTAACTGTATTTATTTTTTTGTATATATTATTTATATACAAAAAATATAATATTATTAAGTACATAAATACTGCTAAAAGAAAAGATTTATTATTTATATACCAAAATAGCTACAAACTAACTAACAACAAAAAATATGAATAACAAGTTGTTAAATAATTTTAAAGAATAAATGTTTTAATACAATTAATATATAAGCTAAGATAGAATATACTCTCAAAAATAACAACTATATAATTGTACTAGTCAACAGTTATATACATAAAGCTATTATATAGTCTCCTATACTGCCTGAAGCAGGCTAATTTTAATATAAATTCTATATATATTTTGTATAAACAAAAAGATTTGAATATAAATTTTGCTCTTTGTGGCTAGCAGTTACTAATTTTTTATAATATTCTTCTTAGAGGGCATCCATAAATAACATTATGTACCCCCTCATAGTAGCACTTGACCTACTATATAAAAAAATTTTTAAAATCTGTATATTTATATATAAAATTTAACAAAAACTTGAATATATTGTGACACAGTAATCCAATTTAGATAATTTAGGTACCATTCGATTCGTCTTGGTAAGACAAATCCAATGATACCAAAATAATGTCATTTGGATTACTGGATCAAAAGATATTCACAAAAAACTATTGGTTATATAGTAATTTTATAAGAAAAGATATGCCCAATAGTTTTGGCCAATATCTTTTGGTCCAGTGATCCAAATGAAATGAAATTTGTACCATTTGACTCCTTTCACTGAGACGAATCGAATGGTGCCAAAATCATTAAATTTGAACTACTGGTTTATTTTTTAGACAATTTTTCTAAAAAAATTACGTTATATTTTTTTGACCCCCTACTTATATGGAAAAACATTATCATTTGTCCAATTTCTTTTGTATAACATCATTTATAGATGCCCTTTATACTTTAATAATAAAGCTATTAATTAGCTTTAGTATTAGTAATTTAATTAATATTTAAAATTAAGCAATTAATTAAATTATATAATATATATATTTATCCATGTAGTGTAGATTATATATATACTGGATTAGGCTTAAAGTGTTCTCAATCAGCATGCTTGATATAATTCACTAGAGATTGAAATAGTACTCAACTATTATATATAGTGTTATTAATTAAACTATTGTTTAGAACTAATAGTATGAAAATTGAAGACTGATAATATATATAATAATATGAATTTATAATTATGTTAGTGTGCAAATATAGTTATACTGCACCACCTATATAAGTACATTTCTTTATAAGCACCTTTAGGGGAGTAACAAAAATAAAAGGATTTTTTAGGGAAGAGAGGGAGTAAAAAAGTCAAAATTATATATAAAAACCAGCATAGCAGAAGTTCGTTTTGATTGGCTAAAATTTGAATAAATATAATTGGCAATGATCATTTATTTATACAGTCAATTTTAATTTTTAAAATACTTTTATTAGTAAAAATCGTCACGCTATATAAAATTTTTTTTTGTAATATGTGACGAAACAATAAACTTAAGCAACCTATTTTTTGTCTTTAAACCTACTGTTTTTCAATTAAGATACAGTAAGATAGGTAGTTCAAGAAACTAGATGAGAAGTGAATATTTTGAAAGGTTGGGAAGGTGGTTCAGCGATCTAAGCAATTAGTAAGCGAAATTGTGAGATGTTGTTTTAACTGCGCTTGTTTACCTTATAAGTAAAAAAAAAAGTACTACAGTGCACAATACTTAAAGACTAAAATAATTTTAAAATCTAATAGATCTTGATACAGAAAAAATATCAAAAAAAGAAAGCTGCTACCTTGTAGTTTAGTTAATTACTACAACTTAGTAGCTTTGTTTTTTAAAAATTTTTATTTGTTTTTAAGTTATAATATTTTAAAGATGCTTAATTTTTATATGATACGTAAAAAATTGCCAAAAATGGGACAAATCATGTGACTTAGTCTCCTATGATTGGTCAATTTTAAAAAATAAAATTTTAAAAAATTTTTAGCCAATCAGATTTTAGCAAATAAAAATATAAAAATCAAATTTTAGCCAATCAAAATGTAAGAAATTAGCAAGACATCAAAATTTACTATAAAATTTTTCAAAATAGGACAAAGTCACATGATTTATTTAGTTTTTAAGTGTTGTGCACTGTATTTTGAATTACTATTCTAAAACCTTTTATTGTATATATTTAGGCTATGAATATAATTTATAAAATAACGTTTATAGATACAAAAAGATGTAATAGTGGTAGTGTTTAGGGTTTTTGGGTATGCGTAATAATGTATTGTGAAGCTGATTTAAAGTATTTTTTGTAAAATAATATATTTATCGTGTAATAAATAATATAGATATATATTTCATAAAATTTAAATTAAAACAGTAATTATTAATGGGTTTACTAAAATGCACCTATGGTGTTGAATACCATATTACACAAAACTATTAGAATAGCCAATCCAAATTTAAGATCAGGTGTAACATAAAATTTTGTTTTTTTGTTTATTTTTTAAAAAAACATTCATAACTTAAAATTTTGCTTATGAAACCGCATTTGGGGCCCTAATAAAAAAAATTCCTTGCTAAATTTTGGTATAAATGATGCCCCCTGCCCCATTCCAGGTCCCACCCTAACTCTAAGGTAATAAAAATTTAATTTTTGTTTTATAAAAATTGGTTCTAAGAATTTCATGCACCTGCACAGTCGTGCACCCCTTAGTCGGCCAATCAAAATCGAGCAAGTGCAACACGTGCCTCATGGTCCACAATCGGCCAATCACAATCGATTTTATAATTTTTTTAAAAAAAACTTAATTAATTATTAATAAAAAAAAAAAAAAATACATGAACGATATAGACATCTATATACAATAAAAACCACAACACTAACACTAACACTAACCCTAACTCGAACCCTAACCCTAACTCAAACCTTAACCTTAACTCGAACCCTAACCCTAACTCGAACCCTAACCCAAAAACAAGGAGTCGAACCACCTATTTTAGATGAAATCCGCATCGAAATAAGCAAAACTTGACCAACGAAAACTCCACAGCCGATGAAATCATTAGCTCCAAGAACGGCAACTACAAAGAGCAACAACTCCAAAGAGCAACGACTCCAAAGAGCGACGACTCCAAAAGCGATGACTCCAAAAAGCGACGACTCCAAAAAGTGACGACTCCAAAGAACGACAACTCTAAAAGCGACAACTTCAAAAAAATCATCAAATAATTAGTAAATAAGACAGAGAAAAAAAAATAAAAAAACTTACAAATAAAAAAAATGAACGCTTATCAAAACCCACCACATCCAAATACAAAGCCAGTACTAGTTTTCAACAACACCAGAAAATACGTAAAGCTACGCAAAAAACAGCGCACAAGACAACTCTGGAAAAATGGGAATAACGTGCAAGACCGCCTCCGGAAAATCGAAAAAAATGTGCGAGACTGCCTTCTACAAGAACCAAAGAAACGTACAAAAAAAAGAAGTAAGTTATAAAAAAAAATTGAACACGAAAAAACTTACCATGAAGCCAGTACCAGTTTTCACTGAAGAAATACTTAAGGCTATACAAAAGAAACGACTTCGGAGAAACGGGAAAACTTGCAAGACCATCTCCAGAAAAACAGAAAAATGTGCATGACCGCCTTCTATGATCAAATTTAAAGAAAATCTTTCAGTAACTCAACAGCAACGACTCAACAATAGCGGCACAACGACAATACTAGTGACGAACCTACAATGACACCAATGACGACACCAACTATGACACCGGCAACGACATCTACACGACACCAGCGACGACACCAAAGACGGCACCAACAACGATAGCAACTACGCAACTACGGCACCAAAACTGCCGAAAAGAAAAAAAAAATTAGTAAAAAAAACAAAAAGCAAAAAATCAACAAAAAAAATAATAGTAATTATCTTAGATGATCGTTATTTATATGCATGTATATAGGGTGCACAAGCATGCGGATGCGTGGAAAACATATTCCCATAAAAGTTTATTTTTTTGTTTTTGTTACATGAATTTGCAAATCTAATTTACCTATGGTGTTCAACACCATAGGTGCATTTTATAATTACTGATTATTAAACTGTATTAAATGTACTGTAAAAACGTCTTTAGAGAGTATTAAAAGTTTGTAATAAACTTTATCCGGATATAGCTAGTAATCTATTTGAGATATGATCAATAATTTTTCAGGGTATTTTAACAACCAATCAAAACGAACTTCTGTTATGCTATAAGAACATGACTATATATATATTGTACCCAAATTTGGAATTTGTTCCAATTTGGAATCTGGTCTAATACTACCTCTAACACTAGTCCTAACCCTAACCCTAAAGTCACCTAAAGTCATAATTCTGCTACAAAATTCTTATCTAGGGCAGCCCTATTCTGAATTGGGCACCAGAGTACAGTATATATATTAAAAAAGAGAGAGAGGAGGTAGGCCTCTGATAAAAAATAATTAGGTGATTAATGACATGGCCCTTATTTTTTGAACCAACTACTATTAAATATATAAAAATTACTTTTTATATAAACACATTTCTATATAAGAACACTTTTTATTAGTCCCAATAGTATGATTATATAGAAGTACGACTATATTATGATTAATTAAAATATTGATTGCAAATGATACTTGAAAAACATCTTTATAATTACTATTTTAGTAAATATTGTTTTTATATATCAAAATAAAAAATGGTATAATGGATCAATAAAAGAATAAATCAATTTATAATACTTTACAATATTTTCAATTTCTGTTTATTCTTTTTCAGAATTTACTATAAACCAATAGAACGCAAAAATTTAATTAGTGATCCATCTAAGAACTATAGTTTTTTATAATAAAATTTGGGGCATATTTAATATAAGTCTTATAATAGAGTGGAATCTGGCGCTGCTCTCTAAGTGAAGTTGTTTTTTTACTAAGCTAACCTTTCTTCAACTTTTAACAAAAGTTGTAGAGCAAATTTTTGTGATTCTAATAGTAGTAAAATCAGTAAAGTTAACTCGGTGGCTCTTGAGATATTTTAAGTTTTCTCCTTAAAATTATATAAATTTCTTTACAAATTGTAAAGAAATTTTATATGATTGTAAAGAGAAAACTTAAAATATCTCAAGAGCCACCGAGTTAACTTTACTAATTTTACTACTATTAGAATCACAAAAATTTGCTCTACAACTTTTGTTAAAAGTTGAAGAAAGGTTAGCTTAGTAAAAAAACAACTTCACTTAGAGAGCAGCGCCAGATTCCACTCTATTATAAGACTTATATTAAATATGCCCCAAATTTTATTATAAAAAATTATAAAAAATCTATAGTTCTTAGATGGATCACGAATTAACTTTTTAGCAAAGATTTTTAATATAAGTAATAAAGTAATAATTTATTAATATTGGTAATAATTTTGAAGATTAATAAACTATTAATAATAATAATAATATAAAAAAGTGTAAAGTCTTAAACAATTGTTTTTGCTAATTAATCAATTAAAAATTTTGACCAATAAGTACAACTTTATAATAAAAAAAACCACTTGGGCCTTTATCTTTTGTTAATTAAATGACCAATATTCTTAATTAGTTAAACAAACTTCTACTAATAAAATTTGTCTTTTTGATATATTATGTTTATTTATTAAAATAATTAATATAATTATTTTGTTAAATGACCTGCGGGTCGATAGCATAGCAGTTATGCTCCCAGGTCTCCAATCAAAGGTTGCCGGTTCAATACTGCTTGGCAGTAAATTGAATTTGAAAGTCAGAACCTGATTAGGAATAACTGAAGTCATACAAGATATAAGGTCAGTCCAATAAGGCATGAACTTGATGGCAGCATCCTCAGTGTAATGATTACTTACCGACAGGAGTCGGACCGAGAAAGATTGGACGATCTTGCAGGAAGTACAAATAATATCAGTACAGATCCACATTTGGGCGACAAAAAAGCAAGCCAGATGAAGCACTCACTCGTCGTAGAACTCTGAGTAGCCAGAACCCTATCAGAAGAAAACTGTTTGGGCGGCGTTAGGCAAGCCGGATGGCTTATTGGAAATAGGTGGAAAGGTTGTTAAAATAGGATACATAGAAGAGACGCATTGGGTCTAAGATGGAAAAATATATTATTTTGTTAAACTATTTTTTTACTAAAAAAATTATTCTTAGACCCAGTATATAAAATTTAGATGCACAATATGCTCATGTGCACATGTTTTTAAAAAGTTTCATATATTTTGGGCTGGAAATATGCATAATTCACATACTTTGGAGCTAAATAGTGCACCAAAATTATTAGTAAAATATAGAAAAAGTACAAGATTTACATACTTTTGGAATTAGATTTTATACACTGTTTAGACCCATTTCTAATAGATTGCTTCATTGGGAAAATAAATATGGTGCAGATCTGCAAAGATTTGTGACTCTGAAAATTTTAATATATTCTAGAATAACTTATGTTTTAGTAGTCAAAACTCAACAATTTTGATACCATTAGATTCATCTTGATGAGACAAATCAAATAGTACCAAAATTGTCAAGTTTCAATCACTAGATTACAAAAAAATTACATCTAAATAATTTTATAAACATTGAACTATCTTGCTGACTAGTAAACCAAATTTAATAATTTTAGTACCATTCGATTCCTCTCAATGAGACTGTTTGAATGGTACCAAAAACACTAAAATTGGATTACTAGTTAATAATATATTCACAAAAATATTTTGTAGTACAGTTTTGCGCAGAAATTTAATTTTTTTTTAAATTTTTGTGCAGAACTGTGCTGCAAAAAGTTTTTTGCAACTATTCTGTTAACTAGTGATCCAATTTTAACGTTTTTGGTACTATTTGAACCATCTCATCAAGAGGAATCAAATAGTACTAAAATTATCAAATTTGGTCTACTGGTTGGCAAGATAGTTTGATGTTTATAAAATTTATTTAAATGTAATTTTTTTGTAATCTATTAATAAAACTTAACGATTTTGGTACCATTCAATCTGTCTCATCGAAACGAATCTGAAGGTATCAAAATTGTTGAGTTTCGACTACTAAAACGCAAGTTATAGCAGAATTTGTTAAAATTTCTAGAATTACAGATCTTCACAAATCTGCACCATATTTATTTTCTCAATATTAAGATCTTGAAAACACTCTCAATAGCTGCACTTTTGGCTGTTTTTATTATATATATTTTTTTGAAATTAACTTAAATTAGTTTGAATAAACATTTTATTACATTTTGGATAAAAAACCTATTTACTTTTTAAAAAAAAATCAATTATAAATAATTAATCATCTGATTGATTATAATCCTATAATAATAACTATTACAGATCATAATAAAATCAGATTAAAATAAATATAGATTTTTATTTAACTTTTTAAAACCTATTTATACTTGTTTAAATAACTTTACTGTAAAACTAATCTTTAACTTAAGGGTAGAGGATATATCAATAATTTTTTATAGAAAATCATGGCAAATTTTTTTGTATGATATAGCAAAGATCAAATACTTCTAGATTTTTTTATAGTATATAATATTATAATAAGACATTACTTTTGGATATTAATATCACTTTTTTATTCTGTTTAACTATATTTAATTACTATATTATTATGTTTATTATATTTATTCTGTTAACAACTTTTATGTTTAATATAAAAAAATTTCAAAGTGCAATTTGTTTGTGCATAACTAAAAGCATTTTAAGAAAAACAAAAAGAAGCTAAATAAAATATTGCCATAATATTAAGTAAAAAAAATTTGTTAATATAGTGATTATGAAGCCCATTAAAAAAACAATTGTGATACTATATTTACCAGTTTTTGAAATAAATAATAAATCACAAAAATCTCAACTTTATATCAATATTTGTTCTACAAGTTAATTAAAAAGTGTTAATAATTTTATTTTTGAAACCTTTATATTGTTCAAAAAAATTGCAGTAAAAATAAATAACAAAAAAAAACTAAAATACTTACTCTTTCTATTACTAAAAAAAAACAAAAAACTAAGATCTTAAAAAGTTTATTAAATTAAAAATTATCATAGACCATTTAAAAAAAATTATAGTATGAATTGTTATAATAAAAAAATTAGCCAACTTAAAAAAGAGCAAAAAATGCTAAACAAATAGTATAAAGTAATGTACTATTCCTTAATCTGTAGAGGTTTGCAGACAAATTTGCCTGTATAATTACTATAAATATATCTCTGATCTATTTTTTTAATTATTTAAATATTTAAATAAAATTTGATATAATAATATTTGAAAACAAAGATTATATTTTTGAATTATTTAAACTTATATTATATAACAAAAAGTTTATATTGTTTATAAGCTAATAATATTAAATTTTAAATAATTTTTTAACCAAAAAAATAATTTACAATATCTTGGTAAATTCTTTAAATATTGGTTTTAAAAATATAGTTTCTAATACAATATTGTAATTTATATAAAGAATAACAACTTTTATTATTGTATTTTAAATGATTTTCTTGTAAAAATTAAGTGTTGTATTAGAAGTAAAAAAATTTTTTTATAGATAGTAACATATAAAATTTGAAAAAATCTAAAGAAAAAATTCTATAGTAAAAGTTCTAAAACAAAAACTTGAAACATTTATTACACCAAAGTTTTTTAATAATTTTAAAAATTTTTATAATAAAGTTGATAAAACAAAACTAAAATTATATTTTTTTACTTGAAAGTATATAGCTAAAATTAAAATTAAAGTTTAAGTTTTACTAAAATGCATCTATAGTATTTTTATACCATATTACACAAAACTATTAGAATAGCCAATCAAAATTAAAATCAGGTGTAATATAAAATTTTGTTTTTTTTGTTTATTTTTTAAAAAAACATTTATATCTCAAAATTTTGCTTATAAAACCATCTTTGAAGCTCTAATAAAAAACATCCTGCTAGATTTTATATATATTAATACCCAAACAAAATTCTAGACCTTGTTTTATTTTTTGTTTTTGATACAAATTTGCAAATTTAATTTAACTATGATAATAAAATACTATAAGTGCATTTTATAATAGGCATACAATTTATTATGAAATTTTTACCATAGATATATAGTTAAAAATAGTAAGAGCACTAATATTTATTAGATAATATTTTAGGGGGTGGAAGGATCAAGTCAAATCCTACCTCATATAAAAATTTTAGCTAATTAAATTTGACAAAAATATTATCTGGGGTGGGATAAGCCTCTATATTAAATGGATATTAGATAATAAATGTCAGTGCCCTAATCACATTTATATATTATATTAATCAATCAGAATAAAATAAAATGATCACACTATATATAGATAGTAGTGGCTACTAAGTAAAAAATATTATATAATAAATTGCATACCCCTTATTTTAAAATTTTCTTTTTTTTTATTCAAATTTTTGTCAAATTTTTTTATTTATTATATTTATTTAGAAAAAAACTTAACCTACTTGATGTTATATTATTATCATTTTGGTAGTTTTGGTGTTTTACCAAAAATTGACAAATTATCTACCAAAAAATTATAATAAAGAACTACCAAAAACCAACAAAAAGACAAAAAACCTATTACCAAAAAATAACAAAATTATCTACTAAAAAATAATGAAAAACTATTAAAGATCTACTGAAAAACTGCTTCAACGATGACTTTAATAACAACTCTAGCAATGACTTCAGCAATAACTTTAGCAATAACTTTAAACAACAACTAAAAAAAATATTTGCAGTTAAAATAAAATAAAATAAAAAAAAAAAAACAAAAAAACAAATTATCTTATATAATCACCAATTTTAAAAATGATTTTTTAATAATATAAGGAGCACTATGGTAATGGGTAATTAATTATCTTATATAATCACCAATTTTAAAGATAATTTTTTAATAATATAAGGGTCACTATGGTGATGGGTCATCTTTTTGTCTTTATTAAAATAAAAATAATTAGAAATTTATAAAAATATATCAATTTTTTGATATAGTATAGTGAAATTAGTATTTGGTATATGTATTTTTTTATTAACAAAAAATATATATGTATATATTATATAGGGCCTTTGCAATTGAAAGATGGATACATCAATATATATAATTTTGAAATAATTGAATTTAATTACTTTGTTTTAATTTTTAGACTGATCTGGGTTAATCAAAATTCACAACTTTGATTGGTTAAATATAACATGTGCTAACAAATAATCTTGTAATATTCTTTTATACAACTTTCTTTTTAATTATGTATCTTGATTTTTTATTATGCAAATTGACTTTCATTTATAATTGAAAAATAGTAAAATTTACTAGAATTTAATAATAACTTATTTTTTCATTTTGGCAAAGTCTCATATAATATATATATTGTTAATATATATTGTTATAAATATAATATATTTTTAAAAATTTTTTGAGAATTTTTTTTGCTAGTTGCTAATATTCCAAATAAATAGTTGAAAAACCTCAACTAGTTGCCAACTTTCCAACTAATCAATTTGAAAAATTTATAAACAACTAACAACTAATTATTCAATTAATATAATTATAAGATATTTTGCTTAGTTAGGCTAATTTGTAATAATTTCTTGAATTTGATTGGCTAATTATCTGAAAATATCACATGATATAAATAATCGATTAGTTGGCAACTTTAATTAGCAACTAGTTAATTAGCAAAATTTTACTAACTAGAAACACTAGCAATTAGAGTTGTTCATATGCTCTGATTTTTGGAATTTATAAAAAAAGCTTATTTTTTTAAACTTTAAAGCTAGATAATTTTTGATCTACTGGTCCATTTTAAATAATTTTACTACCAAAATGTTCATCTTTTTGAGACAATTCCAACAAGCCAAAATCATAAAAATCCAATTACAGGGTCATGAGGAAATGCACTATCAAATAGGTGATGCACCTGAAATTGGTTTGATTTATGTCAAACCAATTTCAGGTGCATCATCTATTTGATAGCACATTTTCTTATAACCCTGTAATTAGATTTTCATGATTTTTAGCTCATTGGAATTGTCTTAAAAAGACAAACAGTTTGGTAATAAAATCATTTAAAATGGATCAGTAGATCAAAAATTATTTAGCTTTAAAGTTTTAAAAAAATGAGCTTTTTTATAAATTCCAAAAATTAGAGCATATGTAAAAGAGCCTCTAGTTAATAATAAACATATAACCCACTTCAGAGCACTCCAGAAATGGATTATATGCTTTATTAATATCTGGAGTTTCATAAACAACTCTACTAGTAATTACTAGCAGAGTTACAAATTTCCATAGATTTTTAATAATTGATTTTTTAAAAAATCTGTGCAAATTTGCACTATAAAAACTTTTTCGATGCTTTTGGCTTAGCTTATAGGAGGAGCATTATCCAACTCTAAGTTAGTGTATTGAATTACATTTAGATACTATAAGAATTACAGTTAATTCTTTTTATACTGAACCCTCAAGTCTGGCCAAAAAAAGTTCACTATAAAAAATTACTATGTTTTCTTAAGAAACTATAGTTTTTTTGGTGCTGGTCACTTCACCAACAATCATTTCATTGATATTACATAGGGTTATGGTTAGTGTTTTATTAGTTGCAAGTATGTATTTTTAGTAAATTGTCACTTGGTGTAATTTTAGCTAAGTGAGCTGTCAGTGAAATGATTGTCAGTAAAATGACATGTATCCAAGTTTTTTTTATACCAAACTATTAAAAAATTTTAAAATTTTAAGTTTATTATATTTAGAGTTCATTATAACAAGGTTTAACTAAATGATTATAGACTTGAAATTTAGTAATAATAAACTTTGTATTGTATTTAGCTATACATATCAAGCTATAGCGAGATCTGCCAAAGAAATAAAAAAATTTATCTAACAAAAAACTCTGAAAGTTTTTTATATTTGATCAAATTAAAAATATAATGGCCAATTTTCATATTGCATTTGGTTCTCTTAATAAATAATCAACAAAAATTTTAGTATACAGTATACAGTATACAGTTCTGAACATATAGTACTGTACATATATATGATATATCACTAGCTGAGGCTAGTGTTGTTAGTCGAAATATGCCATTTAGTCAAATATTTAGACACTTAAGTGTCTAAATATATTTCGACATCGCATTATTTTTTGTCGAAATGTCAAAATTCTAAATTTGACTAAATGTCTAAATACTTGATGAAATAAATATCATATGACTAAATGCCTAAATACTTGATGAAATGAATATTATATGCCTAAATGTCTAAATGCTTGATGAAATAAATGTTATATAACTAAATGTCTAAATGCTTGATCTATATACATTATGGCTAAATATCTAAATGCTTAACGATTTAAATAAAGGTCAATGCTTGACAAAATAAACATTACATATACGTATGACTAAATGTATAAATATAATATAGACATTTTGACTATTTAGACAGTTTGACGATATTTCAACATTTCAACACTATTTAGACAAACATTTCGACACTATTTAGACATTTCGACACTATTTAGACATTTCGACACTATTTAGGCATTTCGACATTAATTTAGTATTTTGGCATTAATTTAGAATTTCGACACTATTTAGATATTTCGACACTATTTAGGCATTTCGACACTATTAGGCATTTCGACATTAATTTAGTATTTTGACATTAATTTAGAATTTCGACATTAATTTAGAATTTTGACATGCTAAATGTCGAAAGTCGAAATATTTCTACATAGCTCAAAACAATTTCAACTAACAATACTAGCTGGGGCCATTAGAGTAAAGTGATATTAACTAAAAAATTAACTTCAAATGGCCTAATTATAATCCCAAACCTATACATGTTTGTGAACTTCAAACTAAACCCAAACTGAACTTTCAATCATGTTCAAGTCTGGTTCATGTTCAAAGATCTGCAAAATTCTTGGTTTGAGTTCAAGGTTTAGTCTAGGCTAAACTAAATATCAGAACACTAAAATCATGTGATGGCACGTATCACTAGCATAATTGGTATACTAGCAAGTATCACCAACCACCAGTATTACCAGCAGGGTTGGTAACACTGGAGGTTATTTTCCTTTTTTTCAAATGACCTAGGTCATTTCGGACTAAAATTCATAATAAAATTGGGTTATTTGAGGTCATTTGAGGTCATTTGAAGGTCATTTGAAGGTCTTTACCATCCCTGATCACCAATACCACCAGTATTACTAATGCTGATTGGTGATTGGTGAATGGTGAAATTGGTGCACCACTGAAGTTTTGATTCACCTGCAACCCTAGTAGTTACATCCCTTGGAATAAAATAAGCAATCAATATATAATAAATGTCAGAAAAATCGGATGATGCTACAATTCACGTGATCCCATGATAATTCTTCATATAGAATCCTAATATTACTATAGTTATTGGTGTTAGGGTTAGCGTTTTGGGGTTTTTTAAGGATTTTACATATATGAAAATCGACTTGGTCAAATGTTAATAAATATCAGCCCAAAAAAAAAAAAAAAAATCCAAACTACTATATAAAAAAAATTCGACCCAATTTCAGATACATGTATCATATATTAAAAAAAGTCAAGCTAAAAAAAAAAAAAGAAAGAAATTCGAACAAATATCGCAATTCTTTGGGGAATTGACAGTCGAATTATGAATAATAATCGATAGTCAAATTATAGAATGACAAAATGACAGCAGTTAAATTATAAATGACTATCGACAGTCAAATTATGAATGAGTGACCCGTGCCTCTGGCACTTATAACTGAAATTACTAGTTTGTGTGAAATTATAACGATGTTTCATATCGTCCACCCACACGTGACCAACAAAATTTTTTAAGTTCGCTTATGTTAAGTTGGAACCTATGTTAAGGTTAGGCTTTAGGTAGTTATATAGTAAAACGCTCAAAGAAAACTTTTTGTTAATAGCGCAGGAATTTTCTAAAAACCTTTAAAAGGAAATTTAACATATGTACCCGGGTATTTCCTAGCTCGTATTTAATACCCTGGGTACACGTGTGGGGGATGAATATGTTTTATTATGTTTTCCCGGGGTACAGAAACATATACTCAGTATAAGTCAAAATTGACTGTCAAAATTGGGGGATGGCTAAAGTAGGGATACCGCGGATCTGCGATAGCATAATATGCGCATAATTCAGATTTTACCGCAGAAGCATATGCGACTGCTATATTCGCATATCAAGATGAATTTCTCATAATTAATAAAGCATAATCTGCGCATAAAATGGCCGAATTAAAGATCGAGTAATATCGGGTTTATCAATTTCACCACCAGTTCCTATTGGACGCAGCATTTGATTGTACGAAACATAAATTTCATAAATTATCAAATTTGAAATTTCAAATAACGGTAGAATGTTAAGTAATAAATCATATCGTTAAAGTAGTATAAAAAATTAATAAGAAAATATATTAGGACACGAAGTTAATTTTTCGTTTTGCATAACATGATGTTCCAAAATTTCAGTTGGCTAGGTCGGATTTTTTTTTTTTTTAATCTACTGTAAATTAATATGCTCATGTTCACACCCAGAAAATTTTAGATTTTTTTTTCGGTTCTATCGGGTAATTTCAGAAAATTAAGGTCACCATCGGGTGACACCGGAGAAAAAATTAAATAACAAAAATGGAAATAATTGGCATGATTGAAATTTAAAAAAAAAGGTCGGCGGGTTATGCAAAACGAAAAATTAACTTTGCGTGGCCTTATACTAAAATTTTGCAGTGAATTTTTTGTTTGGCGCAAAAGACAGTTTTGTAAACACGACTCTTTTTATATTACACAGATTTTGTGGTTTTATTGGTAAGTTACTGATGGGGATTCAGTACTTACAATAACGATATCGATAAAAATTTATAATGATAAATTTCGCATATTTCTATCTGATCCGCATAATCTGTAGCATAATTTAAAAAATTTATCGCATAATTCGCATAATTCGAAGTGTAAAGCAGGCAGAATTTGGGGTTTGTCGCAGCAGAAAATTAGGATCCCTAGGCTAGGCTAAAGCTATGTACCCACGTGATTTTTTGAAATTTTAGTTAAATTTCGTGTCAGAGCCTGTTTAGCATTAGCATTAGGGTCGGGGTTAAGGTTAGGACTAACCCATAAGTAAAATTGCCTTCCCGACATTTTTTATTAATGGCCCAAGATAGGTTTAGACTGTCGTTTTTATGTTCTTGCATTTTTTTTGTTTTTTGACTTGGCTGATCCGTGTAAACAAAATTTCGCGACTCCGGTTGGTTGATTTACACGAAAATGTCACGTGGGTACGTAGGGTGTCCAGGATTATGCGATGCGATGAGGTTAGTGATACGGGCCGATGCCAAATTCTCGGGCCGACCCGGCTGCGGAAATTAATCGGCCCGGTCGACCGGGTCGATCATATTGTTAAAAAACTTTCAGTCAAACAAAATGCAAAGTAGTCTTATAATTTGATCTTCTCAATATGAAAATAGTCAGAATTACATCACGATACTTGTGCAAGATTTCAATTGCTAAAAAATTACACGAAGATGCATTTAATTAGTCGATATAATGATCAGCACATAATAATCACACATACATATAACGTTATATAAATTACAAAAGTAGGAAGAGTGCATGTGATGCATATATATATATAGTGGATCTACTATATGCGAATAGGAAGCGGTTATAAGAGGGCCCGATGGGTCCTCTTATGGCCGGTGATCTACCGGGTTAATAGTTGGAAATAAAAGTGATAAGTATGACGGTGGTTTACTAACTTATAATCGATAATCAGTGCTTTAATCAGCGAGCAGTCAGAACTCCTAATTGACTAGTTGAATTTATAAATATCGACTAGAAAAGTTGACTATTCGATTTTAGTTGGATAGATAGTTATCGACTGCAAGCACTAACTTGAGAATGTTCTACGCGTGATTTAACTAATAATTATAAGTTATACAATGAAATTCTATTAGACGAAAAAAATTTAACTATATACCTGCCGGGCTGACCTGCAGGAATGTGGGTCAAGGGCCGACCCGCCCGCCCGCCCGGCTGATGGGCCGAGGTCAGCCCGTATCACTAGATGAGATAAATTATGCGATTTGACCGAGGTCAATTATTGCGATGAATGCGAAATAAATTTAAGATTATGCGAAATATTTAAATAAATTATGCGATCTTTATAGTGTTATGTTACATATACTATTCTCGGAATTATTCAGATATTGACAAAAAAAAATTGCCTCGACCTTCAGTTCGTTCATTTTCTACATCGGAGCTTTTCGGAATTCTTTCCCGCATTAGCTATCGTATCTCCGTGCCCTGAATGCTTTTTTTGCTTAATTACGCGAAGCATATGCGATGCGAAAAAATGGTCAATTATGCGCATAGCATAGCATCGCATAATCCTGGAGTATCGCCATCAAATTCACCCCACGTGATTATTGGCCAATAAAAGATCATAATTTGGTGTAACGTAACACGATCAAAACAATTAAGAAACCAACTTTAACTAAAAAAAGTTTTCCTTGAGCGATTTTACTACTCACCTAACCTAACATAAACGAACTTGAAAGAATTTTGGTACTGATCACGTGGGGGTGAATTTTTGATGGCGATACTGGGGTAGATGCTTTATTTAGACGACCCCAAAATTGCTACAGGGTACATCGCACGGGGTAGATCGTGTGATCATTGTGTAATGTGAGATCGAAAAAAAAACCTAAGAAATCACCTTTTACACTCTAGCAAAAAAATTCCTTGTTAAAAATTTTATGCATAATTCCAACTCTAACTCTAACACTAACGTCGGCCTAACTTCATATGCAATTAGCGAAAATAACAACAAATATCTATTTTGAAGAATTTCGTACATTTTTCTGGCTATGACCTAGTACGTTGAAATTAATTATTAATAGTTTTTTATATTTAATTTCTTATTATTATTAAACAAGAAGTTCCTGATTTCTTACAAGAATATGCGGTTTCGGTTGATCTGTAAGCAATTAATATGTATTTATTTACATATCTGTTCTATAATTCATGATATTAACGTGACGTAACTTAATTTCTGTAAAGTCGGTTTGATGATGATATTAATGAAGAAAATAATTTGTCAAATAGTGACTTCGACGGAAATGCACAAAAAAGTAGAGGATATTCCTTGTGGGTAGGGTTGGGGCACGGAAAAATTTTTGGGCATGCCTTTGGTTTTTTTGTTTTAAAGGCATGCCCCAAAATTTTTGGACGGGCATGTCCCTAGGCACTCCCAGAGGGGCATACCCCAAAATTTTTTGGACGGGCATGTCCCTAGGCACTCCCAGAGGGGCATGCCCCTGAGGCATGCCTTGGGATACCGTGCCTCCAACCCTACTCGTGGGACAATAACCAGAAGTTCCGGGATAATAGCAATCAGAAACTATGGGATAGTAACGATCAGAAACGATGGGATAACAACAACGTTTAAAAGGGAAGCCAAGGTGTGATTGAATTTCAGAAGCGAGGATTTCCTCATGCTCATATTGTTATGTGTGTAACAACCCTCATCTTCACAGCCCTTACAGCAGAAAAACTTTGGAGCTAACTACAATAATTCTCGAACAAAATGCAAATTGATTACTATAATTATAATAATAATAATATAATAATAATAGCAATACCTCATTCGGAGACAATGCAAATAGATTTGGTGACTCTAACAATAATATTAGTAATGATAATTCACCATCTCGCCCTCGTTCAAAATCTCCAAAACAGCACCACGACGAAATCGTAACAATGGTACCGAATAAAGCTTAATTGGCCAAATTTTGTAATTTCAACTCTGCGCGTTATTTCGCGGTAATACTGTAATTGGCGGCAAGATGATACATTGGAATTCGTAATACAAATCCAGAAGTTGGGGCAATAATGTTGCATCAAAAGATGGGATCCAACCCGAAATCATGGTAAAGATAAAGAAAACATGAAACTAACAAAAGAAAGTGTAGATATGAATAAAGAAATAAAACTCGGAAAAGAAAACGGATACTTGAATAACGTTTCCTTGGTAATGTGTTAGACATCGATATCTTCTTCGCTCGGCTTTTTTCATCATTTTAACATAAATACAGAATTATTTTCCAGGATTCATTTAGCGGGCTTATTCATTATTGCAAGATAGATTTATTTTCCTGATTTTGCTTTCACAAAGAATAAAATCTATTGCTATTAAATGAATTTTCTTTGATTGTATTTTTTATAGTCAGTCCTTTCGTTTGCCCATTCTTTAAAATTATCGATGATAAGGGTATCTTTGAGTAAATATGTGCTTGTGAATTGAGTTATTTAAACTATGTTTCAGAATTTTTATATCAATGATTTATTGCTGCTAGATATATGTTAAAGTGCATTTAATTTATTGACTTGTAAAAGAAGTAATATAAATATTTTAATAGCTTGTACAGTTGTATTTTTTTTATAGTTATCTCTTATAAATACAATTTTTATAGAAGCCATGCAAACAAATAAAATTGTTTCTCGGCCGGGTTCACTTTTTTAGAAAATTTATAAAATTTTATATTAAAAAATTTTTATCGTAAATTCTCGAAATAACGGGCATCTGCGCGCTATTTTGAATACCTACGCGTTATTTTGAATATAAGTTATTTTTTGAATTGCTATATATTATGAGGTCAATAGTTGACTTTAATAAATTAAACTATACACATAACGTGATATTAATGTATAGAGGGTGCGCGTTATTTCGGGCTGCGCATTGGCGTTTCGAGAATTTACGCTAAATCTAACTTTTTTTGCCGGCCGGCCGGGTCCTACACGTATTTGCTTGTTTCATGTAACGAGAATCAACTAATTTAGTTTGCATGGCCTAATTACAAAATTATTTTTTTTTATATTTAAAATACAATAAAAATAGTAATATTATTTTTACAGTAAATTATAAGAAAAAAAAACATGGATTACTGTAATTGATGATCCGCGAATTGAAATTTTCGGTTATTAGAAGTTTTTACAGTAATTACAAAATTATTTGTTTTTTGACAAAGTTTACTTTGTAAGTACGCGGCATTTACTATATACTGTAAACCCCTAGATCTATACATCTATACGCAGTTAAACTAAGGTATTTAATAACTATATTATTTAACTTACTTTGTAACAAATTTATATCATATGCATTTTTTTTAATTTCTAGACTTTTAAAGACGTATTATGCTTAAAAATAACAATAAACTGGTTTTGTAAAGCATTGCCACCATAAAACGCCGAGTAAATATGTCATGTATTATTATCCAGTATGAATCCGAAAAATTTTTAAGCATGCCTTTCAAATTTTCTCTCAATAGTATATGCGCTCAACTATGTAGTAGATCCGGGGTCTACTATATGGGTTTAAAATTGGTGAAAATAAGAGACCGGGTCATGTATACGGTAATGTACAGTACCTGCGTTGCATAGAATATGCCAAAAATTTATTGCCGTGTTATTATATAAAGGCTCATATCACTCAAGCTTGTTTTGTTTTTTTTTTTTTACAGTCGTCGTTTCGCGTGTTTGGGTTTTTAGAGGAATTAAACAAAAACAATATACCGGAATCTTAGCTGCAGTAATCTTGGATCGGAAGTGAGCAAATGCGCTATGAGTTAATAATCTTAAAAAGCGTTAGCAGCTGCACTTTGTAAGAACGCTACGCTACGATTTGAATGGTGAGGATTAGCAGATGCATTAAAGCATACTTGGAATGGAAACATAACTATTCGCTTATATCTTGACTATAAAGATAAGAAAAAATGATAGTTCTTGATTTATTAAACTAGACATTGCGCCCATTTTTACTACAGTCGTCCTCTATATTCACGCTGTTTGTTTGGGGCAAAAGTGTGATTATAAATGAGGGTGATTATATAATGTTTACTTTATATAGTCCCATAAATCAGTAAGATATATATAGTGTGAATATATAAGAGTAAATACTTAATATATTTTTTAAATTCAGAATTATCAAATCTTAAATAATTATACTAGTACTTATAAATAAATTTAAAAGAAAAATACTTTTCCGGCTGTTTAAAACCTAATTTCTGGAATTATTCTATTAAATAAAATTTCATAAAATTTTATCCAATTGCTGGGACTCATAGTTTGTAGTTAAAATTATGTTAGTTTGTATTGGCATTATTATTGATGTCTATCGTAATTTATTGTATTAAAAAACTTACTAGTCATAGTGGCACACAGTTGTAGTCAAAGTATGTTACGTATATCGTAATTTACTGTAAAAAATTCATTTAAAAAAATTAACGACTATACACACAGTTTGTAATTAAATTTATGTAGTTTGTATTGGCATCGTTGATGTCTATCGTAAAAATTCCAATTAAAAAACTTACTAGTTATAACAGCACAGTATGTAGTTAAGGTTATGTTGGTTTGTATTGGCATTATCGTTGATTTCTAAAAAATTCATTTATAAAAGTTAAAAGAAAATAAATAAAAAGAATCAGTCTTTCGCTTTAAAACTCCAAGTTTTGTCACGAGATCACGATCCATATTCATGACGCAAAGCGAGCGATTAGCAATTGTTATAACGATTGATTGATTATATGATCGATTTGATTATTTAAGTGATGGCAAGTATGAGATAATGGAAAATGGTTATTTAAATAAAGCATGTAGAAATTAGTTCATCTTTTGTCGTAGCCACTAGTTCGACACAAGTCTAACTTTGTCGTAACATGCCCACCAAAGGAGTGATGGAAATGGTTTAAAGTAATAATATTAATAGGGGAAGGAAGTGGAATTTTGTATGTTGCGATAGCCCGGGCGAACATCGAGATAACAGATAATGAGTTTGATAGCCCGACCAAATGGGTCGGATATCAAAGAGAATAAATGAATGAAAAAAATACGATAAGCTGTAGAACACGTGAACAGCAAGACAGGATCTCGTATAGTGTATCTCATAGTGTTTTTTTTTGTTATGCGTATGATCGAGTGAAAAATGTTCAGAACGATATTATACTATGAAAAAAGACTTTGCAGCATTTATCTGCATATTTGGAGTTAAAGCGATGTGTTGTCATGACCAATCATTTTTCTTAAACTGTTGTTTATTTTACGTTTAATGCTTATAACTTTTAAGATTCATATTTCTATAAATTTATTATTACAAAGATTAATTATCTAAAATTTTAGTTATTTAAACACTTTATCAGTCATTGTAAAATATATATTTTACAAATATTGTTATTTTTTTTAAAAAAGTTCAGTCATTTATTATTGAAGTCGGAGAACAACTTACTGATACCAAATGATATTTAATACAAATTTAATTGTGTAACAGAGTTTATTGTCGCAAACATATTTAATATTACATTTTAAAAATAAAGCTTGACCTCCGGTATAGTGGTTATGCTCCGATCGTTGATGTCTATCGTAAACAATTTACTTGCTATTGCAGTGGCATAAGGCCCTCCATTCCGCTCCAGCCCAATTAATTGTAAACAAACTGTTCTTACAAAAAATATCTGCTAATGCTTTTATTTATAAACATTATTAGTCAAAAATTGTAATCATATATATCATTATACTGTATATGTATACAATACTGGGCATAAATTGTCGAATAACCTAATTTGCCCAGTATTGGTGTTATCCCCGATGCGAATATCCAACTTTATAGTTTTAATTGTTTATAATTTAAAAATTATCTGTTAAAAGGATTCGGAATCAACTTAGGTTTGGTTCATAATTCTCTAATCACTGTTGGGGTTAATTAACGACTTTCGCTATCAGAAGACCCAGTGCAAACGGCAAGTACTCCACAATTAATGACTATGGAGACACCAGGCGCAGGCTCATGGGAAGTATATTTTCATATTATTTTACATATTCGATTTTCAAGAAAAATTTTCTTATTTTACGTAATGAAGTTATAGGCTAAAAAAATTTTGCTGCATTGTATATACATTGTCACTAGATTTTGTTTAAAAATATTTCTTAGAGGACTGATAATTGAATTATACTCCGGAAAATTGATTCGTTTTTTTTTTTTTAAAAAAAAAAAAATTAGATACTGTAGTTATTAATTTATATTTACATATTAAGCTTTTAAAATTGTTAGGATTTACAAAATATTTTTTTATATTTATATTATATTATTTTTTTATTATTATAAAATTATCGTCCGTCACAAATGTCCTGTACATTTTTACCAATTATTTTGTTCATGTGATGAGAAAATGATGTATACTTTTTTTAATCGTCGCTATTTTCAAATTGACTATAAGAATATTTATATGATGTACGAACTGTGAATGTTTAATCGCTTGCTTGGTAATCATGAGTGTGTATATGAATTTAAACTTTTAGAGATATATTATATTCGTTTATCTATTATCCCGGTTTTACCCTATAAAAAAAGTGGTCTGGGTGTGGTACGGGTTGGTGTCAGGAATACGCGAAATGGCACGTTCGGAGTGACACGTTGCGTTAGGGTGTTACCTCAACTAATAAAATCAAACATAGTCGGGGTAACATATGAAGTTCATTAATTTCGGATTTATTAATGGTTATATTGCGATATTATCGTTAACCAACTTTTTATACTAGATGATTATAAAATAATTATAAAAATAAAATTACATTTATTGATGCAAATATCTAATGGAAGTGTATATAATTTTTTTTTAACTTGCAGCTCTCAGCTAGCTCTATGTGGTAATAGAGCTATTTTTTTCAATAGTTTATAAAATCATTCAGTTATTATATAAATATTAAATATTAAATAATTAATTAAATTTTACGAAATTTTTTAAAAAAATTATTTAAAAATTAGCTCTATTACCATGTAGAGCTAGTTGAAAGCTTCAAATTAAAAAAAATTATATGCACTTTTGTTGGATACTTATGCTAAAAAATGTAAATTTAATCTAATATTTAAATATACGGCCTATAAAAAATCCGAAATTAATGATCTTCATATATTACCCTAAGGCATTTCCCAATTTTGCCGACACCTATTTCTCCGACACCAATTACACCGACAGCCATTTCACCGACACCCCACAATTCCGACAACCCCATTTTCCGACAATTCATTTCCCCGACAACTTACTTCACCGAGTCCTTTTCACCGACATCCCATTTTGCCGACAGCAACTTTCTCGACATCCCATTTTACCGACATCCTATTTCATTTCGTCGACAGCTATTTGCGAATTAACTTTCATTTGTAACTATATATATGTCATGCGTCAGATTAGACCCGGCCTAAATTAGATTAGGGTTAGGGTAAAATTACAGTAAAGTTAGGGGTTAGTTTAGGCCAGTTGTTGCCGATCATTTAATGCTGATCAACTGATAGTATGTCGGATTCAATCTGACGCACAACATATATATAAATAGATAACAACTGATTATTAATTCATAGAGAAAGTAATAGATCGATTACGATCATCTTATTTTAAATTTTTTCACATTTTTATTACGTTTTTTTGGCTATATAGCAAATCAAAAATGACATTCAATAATTTGAATAATTTCCATCATTTTCTATCACATGAACAAAATGATTGATAATCAAAAATCATTTACGTAATATAAAGCTAATCTATTTGTGAAGCTTTATTAATAGCTGTCGCGAAATGGGTGTAGGTGAAATAGAATGTCAGTCAAATGGGATGTCGAGAAAGTGGATTCGGAAAAGTAAGCTGTCAGGGAAATGGGTTGTTGAGGAAATGTGCTGTCAGGGAAGCGGGCTGTTATTGAAATGGCTGTCGGTGAAATTGGTGTCGGATAAGTAGTTTTCGGTGAAGTTTACCGAATCATTACCCTAACTATGTTTGATTTACTTAGTTGAGGTAACACCCTAACGTTGCGTTGCATGAAATAGCATGGTAAAAAGTGGCACAGAGATTACGACAGGAGCACATTATGTCACATCATACGTAATGGCACATACATTTCACAACTTAGGTAGCTCTCTTACAAAAAATTGTTAGGATCAGGTATAATGTGATAGTCAAACAAATTTGGTTTGTTTTTAAATAAAAAAAATTATATGTAAAATTAAAGCCAAAAAACTGTGTTATAATTAGGGTTTGGTTAGAGTTAGAAAAATATAGAGTTACTAGTAAAATTTAATGAGGAGCATTTTTAATTAGAATGCAGTAGATGGTTTTCTAATAAAATTTAGAGCTATCCTTGTTTTTTTGTTAAAAGTGAGTTTGCTTCGATTTTGATTTTTACATTACACTTGATCTTAAAATTCAATTGGTTAAAATTACAAGGGTGACCAATTTTTTTGTGGGTGAGCTAGGGGTGTTTTCATTCACAGAATGATATGAGTCAAAAGTGGTACATTTTGGCTTGTTTCACAAAGAGCAAAAGATCTATATACAATTTTTTTTTTAAAAAACATTGAATTTTGCTAATAAACTACTTTGGGTGTTTTAACAAAAAAATTTCTTACAAAATTTTATACATTTGCAGTTAATTTGTTATCTTGATTGTTGTTTATGTAATTTACTTGTATGAATTTTTTTTATCACATTGGTATAGCACATTAATTCACATTAATTACTTGTGCCAAAACCTGTGCCATTGGACTAGTAAAGTGTTGCAAAACCTGAGTCATTAATGGTCCAATTAGTATGAGTATATGGTACATGGGCCAAAAATCTGTGCTCAAGCCTATTATGTACAAAATCTGAGTTTAATCTGTGCCACCAAACCTGTTATTCTGCTGCCAACCTATATCTTTATAGTACATTTTCTTATAAAGTTAATATAAACACTATCTTTCTTGTTTTTTTTTGATTATAGATAAACCTGCGCACTTATTATTTATAAGTGTTTATGAATATTTGATACATATTAGCATAGCAACTATATAATTGATGTTGCTAAATTTAGTAGAGTAAATGCAAATTTGAAAATAAACATTTCTGATTTTATGAGTGTTGCATTGTTTTTCTTATTATATGTGGATCAAAAATCAATAATACAGAAATATAAATCCGAACTTCAGAATTTTATATATAAATAGTATAATAGCAATCAATATCAGCAATTAAGTGATAACTATAAAAAAATAAATTACAGAATCAGGTATTGCACTTTAAAAGTCAATCTAACAATTTTATATAATACAAAATATAGTAGCAAGTGTTATATCAAATGTGAAGATACATTATACAAAGTTTTTATATATCTTTATACCCTTGCTTTGCCATATTTATTTATTCAATAAGGTACAAGATTTTGTATACAAAAGCTATTTAATTTGCAATATAACTATACACTATGTAAATATTCCATATTACTCCGTTTCTAGTACATATATACATATGTACATATGAACCTTTTATACCAAATATGGAATATATAAATTTGTATCATAAACAACATACTCTAGTAGAATCTCAATAATCTATATGAACTTATATTGGGCATTATAGTAAATTTTTTTTGGTTAGACTTTCATATTAGCATATATAAGCTATATTTAAAATATTATATAAGACTTTTAACTTGTTTTGAAATATAACATTTTTTCTTAAAAAAAAACAGAATTATATTCTCTAAAAAAAAAAAAAAAACTACATTAGTAAAAATAAAATTTCTAAAAAAAAAATAAATACAATTAAAAAAAAAAAGAAAAAAAATTTGATTGAAATTTTTTTTAAGCTTATTTGATCCATAATTTGCTATAAATATATATAGTACAAAATATAAAAAAAACTTAAAAAAAAACCCTCTCATTTTACACTATTTTTATTTAATTTTTCTGATTTTTGTTTTTTTTCNTTTTCAAAATAGTTTGATAATATACAAATTCTGTACTACAAGATCAGATTAGATCTTTTGTTTATAATTAGATCTTCTATTTTGTTTTTTTTTTACTTTTTTGTTTTCATTTCGTTTTTTGTTTTCATTCATTTTTTTTGGTTTTATTTTGTTTTTTCATTTTTTTATTTATTTATTTTTTAATTTTTTTATTTTATTTTTATTTTAGCACTTTACAAGAACAATTTTGCAAAAAAACAAACAAGCTTTTTAAAAACCTTGTGCAAGCCGACCCAAACTTCTGACACTTTGCAAGAATATACAATTAATTTCTCTAGCAACTTCTAAAAAAATTTTATAAGCTCTATTTGACTATGTATTTAGTTTTAAGCTTTTTAAAAGCTTTAATAAAAAAAATTAATTTTTTAAAAAAAGCTAATTTAAAATTTTTAGCATAAATATAAAAATATAAAAAATATATAAAAAATTTAACAAATTAGATTCAATTTTATAAATAAATTATTAGCAAAAATTTTAGTACTATCATTATAATTTGATAAGATTAGACTATGTATACTATAGTATATATTTACTAAAGTTATATTTATATCTAATAATTATAGTTTTTATCTTTTTAATTAATAAAATATATAAGGTAGAAAGGGGTAATTTGACGAAGTTAAAATAACTAATATAAAAATTATTTATTTTAATATTATTAATAAATGGTTTATTTTTTGTATTAAACTTTATACATGATTTAGAATTATTTTATATAAAATTAGTAATATAACTTCTTTTTTTAAAGTGACATTAAATGGAATTATATATCATATCAAAAAGGGTAAATTTAGAGAGGTAGGGGTAATTTGACGAATTGATGATATCTCATGTGATCTAGTGATCAGAATTAGATGATTTTTATACTATTCGATTCACCTTGATAATACAAATCGAATGGTATAAAAATCATCCGATTCTGATCACTGAGTTACGATATATCATCAATTATATGCTACACAAAAAAGATCCTTAAGGGAAAGTATAAACCTGGCAAATAATTGATGATATCTTGTAATCCAGTGATCAGAATCGGGTGATTCTTGTACCATTCAATTCATTTTATCGAGACAAGTCAAATAGCATAAAAATTATTCGATCATATTTATTAGATCATGCGATATTCAAATTTGTCAAATTACTCCTTTTTACCTTATTATTTATTATAAAAGTATATTATATTTAGAATGTTGCTAACTTTCACTCTAGGTGATATCACCTAGTTCAGAAATCAGTTCAGAAACCAGCTCAGAAGCCAGGTATTACAATCACCACTATCATATGATTGACAAATAATAAAATATTGATCAACATATTAATCATATTATTATTTACTAAATTATGACTAACTCAAAATATTTTATTTAAGGTGAAATCTCCAATCTATATACAATTATATATCGTATACACTACAATTCTATAATCGATACAGTTTGTATTGCTTCGCTTACACTAAGCAATACTTACAGAGTTCACTTCGCTCAACCTGTAGTCATTTGCTATAGATGTTGCCTCCGCTTCACTCCTATTTTCTAATGCCCAATGCAACCTATTATTGACCCTAACCCTAACTCTAACCATAGTTAAATCTCAACTAAACATCATAAATACTTATAACCAAGCTTGAAAAACAAACATAATGTAGCAAAATATACAAAAACAACAAAATAACGAACAAATGCCCACATTAAAATGATGACAAAACATGCGAAAGACACACTGAAATACACCAACTAACGGCACTAGTGACAAAACAACACAAAGAGCACCAAAATCGTTCATGATGGACCTAAAAAAGAGAAAATATAAGTTAATAAGAAGAACTAATAAAACAAAATACAATAATATTAGTTGACGACCAGTGTTGAAAATCTGTTTTGAAATTTATGTTCTCATGAGAACATGTTTATTGAATTTAATGTTCTCAAAAATTTTTTTATGTTCTCAATTAGAAAAATTTTTTCTTTTACTCTCTCTTAATATTGTTAGCCGAAATTGTTTTATGCTTGTAGAAATATTTCGACATTTGATATTTAGGCTGCCGAAATGTCTAAATATTATCAAAATCCTAAATTATGTCAAAATGTCTAAATAATGTCGAAATGTCTAAATAATGTCGAAATGTCTAAATAAAGAAATATATATGAAAAAACATATAGTAATAGGTTCACTATCCAAACAAGCTTTAGCGTTCATACTTTAACATCAATACCTCTAGTCTAGGACTAATTATTTGATCCTATACCAATCAACTCACGCATAAACTACTGACCTCTCGGTTCCAAAATTTTCTAAACCCCAAGGTCCTAAACTATATGAAAACACAAGCATAAGCAAGATGTCTAATATACGCCCAAATAGCTAAAGAGAATTGGGGCGTCATCCTGCATCATCTGTTTCAGGTCCCTGCACTGCCATTGCAGCTGCGGAACTGTATATAAATATCACGAAGTAGGGATGCGAATCGATTCTAAAAATCAAAATCGATGATTGAAACTACAAAATCGTTTTAGAATCGATGATCGAATTCTAAATCTTTATAGTTATTTCTTGTATTGAGTTGCCCTATTAGATTCTATTTTTATTATTTAATACTGTAATTTATTAGGTTTTACAAATAATATTAAGCAATGTACAAAGTTTTCTGGTTGTTTTAAAGCTATACCAGAGCTTATTGCACTTTGCAAAAATGTGTGACCTCTGCAGATCATGGTGTCATTTAAAATCACGAGAAATCAGCCGATTTTTCAATTTTAAAGATTTCAGATAAAACATAGACGTTTTTGATGAAAATGATGATCAATAGGGAATTAAAATTTTACTGTGTAAATCACAGTGTCACACTTTTTTGCAAAACACTATAATTAAATAGAATCTTCATATTTACAACTTTAAAACAAATTATATAAATAATAATATGTATTATTAATAACAAACATAGACATTATAAAATGGCTACCGGTAAGTATAAACTATCAGTTTAAAGTTTAAATTAAATAATGCGCATTAACAACAAATACAGCTATTAGAAATAGCTAAGTACAAAATATGGGCTTAATATTTTTAATAACATGTGATTTAATAATAAACACCAGCATAGAACATTTATTAAAATTTTAGACTTCTAAATAGATAATATAAAACGATTATATACTAATGCTACATACATATATACATATATAATATTTTTATTGTTTATTTTAATTTAGACATTTAGTCATATAGCATTATATTTAGTCAACTATTTAGACATTTAGTCACATAGTATTTATTTAGTCAACTATTTAGACATTTAGGCAAATTTAGACTTTTGACATTTCGAAAAAAAAATAATGCCATGTCGAAATATATTTAAACACTAATTGCCCTAAATTAAGTATTTCGACTAACAACATTACTCTCTCTTTCTCTTTCTCTTTTTTTCTTTCTTTTTCTTTCTTTCTTCTCTCTCTTTCTTTCTTTCTTTCTCTCTTTTTCTCTCTCTCTCACTCTTTCTTATTCTTTCTCACTCTTTCTTATTCTTTATTTTCTTTCTCTCATTCTTTTTCTCATGCTTACACTTTTATACGTTTAGTTATTTTTAATTTTTATTTTTAATTAATATATTTAAAAATTATTAATAAAATATAATTGATTTAACAAACTATAAAACAAAGCTAAGTTATTTATAATATAACTTTATATGTATATTTTTTAAAAAAAAATTAATATTTGAGTTTTTTTATATATTGTTGGATATGTTATTGGTTTGGCTCAGCTTATATATTAAGTTTTTAAATAAGCTATTAGCATCTCTTAAATATTTAAATAAATAAGTAATATTCTTTTTTACTATAGTAAATTTATAGATTCAAAACTTTCTCACTATAAAATTTTAAGATTAATACTAAGTTTAAAATTCTAATAACTAAAAATTTGTTTAAGTAATTTTCTTATAAAAATTATTATCATAGTGAGTTTAGTTCTCTAAAATTTATGATATTATATGTATACATAATAAGGGCTATATTGCACCAAACTAGAAATGGATAAACCAATAAACTTTATTATCTAAAATTTTTTATGATTCAAAAACAATAAATTGTTCTCTATTTCAACTAACTAACAATTAAATATTTATGAGCTTAATTATTTTAAACTGCTATATTAATAAAAATGTTTTTTTATTATTTTATATATTTACATAGAGAACATATTTTTTAAACTTAATGTTCTCAAAAAAAATTTAATAGAGAACATCTCAAATTTTGTAAATGTTTTCAGATTGAAAGTGATGTTCTCATGAGAACATGAGAACATAAGATTTCCAACACTGTTGACGACACCAGCAACAAAAGATGTACCAAAAACACAGACTAATGATACTAGTGACGAATACCAACACATATAGCACCAAAATTATTCTAGAAAAATCTAAAAAAGAAAAAAATGCATAAGCAAGTTGTAAAAGAACTAATGAAACGAAAGAACCGGAACACCGAACTAACAACGCCAATGACTAAAGATACACCGAAATGCATGAAGCACCAACTAACAATATCAACAGCGTATACCAATGATGAAAGCATCAAAAACATTACCTAAAAGTCTAGAAAAGAAAAAGAACAAAAGTTAATACAGCATAGTAAAAAAAAAAAAAGAATACAAAAAAAAAAGAAATACAAAAAAAATATTTATATACATAGATCTTATTGTATAACTGGGTAATCAAAATAAAAAGTAACAATCTGCACCTGATGTAGATGGTATCACCTAGGTAAAAATTAGTTAAAATCTTATATTTATTTATTTATAAGTTTTATATAATAATAAAATTATATAAGTAGTAAGTTTTAGAGTGCTAATATTTTTTACTCAATATCTATTTACTATAAAGGTTTACCTCCCACCTCTAGGTAGTATATTTAGTTAAATTTCATTAGCTAAAACCTTTTATATGAGGTAAGTTTTGGCATGACCCCCATCCTTTAAAATATTAATTAATAAATATCAGTGTTTTAAATATAAAGAGTAAATATAATAAATTAATAGTTTGTAAAAGTTTATTTTTAAAATATAATATTAATTAGTTTTTTTTGCAAAAAGTAGGTGTATATTTATTTTATTAATTACAAAATATAATAATAATATAGTAATTTTATTTTTAAGTAAAATTATTTGGTATTGATTTTTTTGTTTAAAAAAAGAGAGAGTAGAATTTTTTTTAAAATTTATTATAAAAAAAAATTATTTTTATAAACAAAAGTAAAAGATAATATAATTAAAAATAGCTTAAACTATATAAATTAACTATTTAATAAAGTAAATATTTGCATATGAAGCTTGAAGTAGAATAATTTGAATAGTTAAATTTGCAGAATAATATACAATAAATTACAATATTTTTTTTTGAAGAAAATTATTAAATAATATTGAAGATCTTTATATATATTTGTTAAAGCTTTTTAATTTTACATTTTTACTAGTTGAAGTTATCAATTAAACTATCTAGCAGGCAAATTTGCTTACTTAAATAATTTTGAAAAGTTCTTTTAAGTTTTTTTTTAAAATTTATTTAAGTTTGAATCATCCTATTTATTAAATAAAATTAAAGATATCTTTTTATGATATAAATAAATAATATATTTAAATTTTATTATTTTATTTTTTAATTTTGATAAAGATATTACATCTTTAATAAAACTTATTTTTTAATTTAATATTAAAATTTTAAGAAGTTCCTTAAAATTTTATATGTTTCTGAAGAGAAATTTTTTAGTTACTACTAAAGTAAGTTTAAATTTTGCTTAATAAATTATAAAAGTTATAATAATAAAAATAGTTTAATTTTAATTGTGCATTAAGGTAATAGATGTAAATTTTAAATTTTTATTAAGCAAAAATAAAAAAATTTAAAAACTAAAGTTTTTTAAAAAATTATAAATATTTTTTATAAGCAACTTCAAATTTTTTATAAATATTAAACAAATAAAAATAAGTTTTAAATAGTATATAATCATAGCTACTACTTAAAAAAAATTATAAAATATTTTTATTTTAAAAA
This sequence comes from Gigaspora rosea, assembly GCA_003550325.1. Lineage (NCBI taxonomy): Eukaryota > Fungi > Glomeromycota > Glomeromycetes > Diversisporales > Gigasporaceae > Gigaspora > Gigaspora rosea. The sequence continues at coordinate 53,301 of QKWP01001328.1, read as the reverse complement.
AAAATAAATTAGATATGAATTTATAAAATTTAAGCAAGCAAATTCGTTTGCTTAAACTGGATAGGTTAAAAATAGTAATCAATTACTATTGTATTAACAAAGTTTTGTTTGTTGGGTAAACAAAAAGTTAAAAAAAAGATAAAAAAATAATGAAAAAGTAGTATAAGTATAAAGTTCTGGTTGTGTGATATTTTTTTTATATATTATAAAAAGCTGGTTTTTAATAAAATATACAAATAATAGTTAAAATTTTTTTGAAAAGTTTTTAGATTGTAGCAATAAATTTATATAAATAAAATATATAATATGATAGTAGAACAAAATATATATATACAAAATGAATAATAGTTTATAATAGTACAAAAAATTTAAGTTATTAAATACAAATTAAATACAAAGATAACAGAAATTATAAATAATATATTTATATTTTATATAACTTAGTTAAATTAGTATAAATTAATAATGAGATATATATTTGGCAATAATAGTTTTAATTATATTCATTTTAAAATAGCAATTATAAGTTTTGTTTGTTTTATTAATTAATTTTTTTTAAAATTAATAATTTTGATTGGTATTTAGTAGATGTAATTATTTGATATTTGGGTAACTATTTTTATATATAGAATAGATTTGCTATATATTTATTTTTTTTTAATTCAGCAATCCTGTCCTCTGTGTCTGTAGATTTATTATATAAAGACTGCTTATACAATTTAACAGACTACTCTAACAGAAAGCTCACCTGACTTAATGTTCAGATGTGACCTACCTAGCGATTCTTTACTGATTCTTTGCTTCGATTCGTATTCTCAACTTACTGAGAAAATGTACCCTTCTGTCACTGGCAAGCAATTGCATTGCCTATCAAGATTGCCAACTTTTTCTTAATCTTCCTTACCTAGCCTCTGGGTTAAGGAACATATAGATCCAAATCTCTACGAAAAACAAGATTTATGAAAATAAAATGGGAAGTAAAAAAAAGGGTGAAGTACTAAAAAAACCTAAAACGACAAACCAAACATATAATGAGAAAAGATAAAAAAAACAGAAAAAAGAAAACAAAACTGATATAAAACTAATTTAAAATTATATAAATTGCATAGAGTTAAAACTCTACCAAAGTACTATATGTACATAAAAGAAGAGAAAAAAATAAAAGCCTAGAGAACAAGAAAAAAATTTCTAGAAAGTTCCATAAAGATCCCAACACATTAGTCACTGTTTATCTTCGTAGGCAGTTACTGTGATCCTAACTCGTGACAGATGGTTCCGTTTTGGTAGGCGCATAACCCAAAATAGAAGGAGTAAATACTACTAATCTTTGAAGGGAGTAAACCAGGATGCCCACTTTTTAGTAAAATTTCAAAAGCCCAATGGGACAAAAGACATCACTTGCAACAAAATTTTTAAAAAGTGCATAGTTAGAAAAACTCATTTTTTGTTGTTCCCCTTTGTTTTACTACAGATTACTTTGTTGACAGAGTATACTGAACTCCACCAAAATTTCTCATACAAGAGTGCCACCTCCTGCCAGTTATCTTGTAAAAAGACGCTTTTGACTTGCATATCGAATATACAAAGAAGTCCCCAAAAGGTAGAGGCAGGTTGACCTTTGTAAAAAAACTACCTTCCTGTATTATTCTACTATACTGTTAATAGTATAGGCCACGCTCTAACAAAAACTTTTTGTATTTCGTTCATTGGAAAATTTGGTCCAAATGATCATTAGGAAGAGTTGGATTTGCTATATATTTAATATTCAAGTTAAATGATAATTAACTAAAATATAATACAATATTTATAAAATTTTTAATTATAAATTAAATGATTAATATATTTACTAGTATATATAAAATTTGAGAAAATTTTAAATTTTGATTTATTTAGCAAAAAAAAAGCTATTTCTGGGATAAAAATACAATTTTTTTAGTAATAGAAAATTTATTTTAAAAATTTTAGATATTTATAATAAATTAAAATTAATTATTATTATAAAGTTAACAATTTTCAATAATATTTACTATTGTTTACAAGTAAAATATATTATTTTAACAATTAGATAATTAGGATAATCAATTAAAAGATGAACACAATTCTACAATTTGATGAAATAATGTGTATTATTTACAAAAAAAAATAGAAAAAATTAGCAAAAATTGTCTTATTTTATAAATATAATTAAGAGAGTTATCATTCATCACTAGTGCGATGCATTGCCACCCCCGATCGACCAATCAGGATGCAGGATCAGGTGTAATATGAAATCGAAGCAAAACAAACTTTTTTTAGAAAATTGCTTCTAACTTAAAATTTTGACTAAGAAACTATACTTTTTTCTGAAAAAAAAATTTCTTGCGAAATTTTGGGTTAGGAGGGCCTTCTAACTTATGCCTTGCCAAACTCTAACCCTAATCATAACGCGGGTGCTATTTGTTTTGTTTTGATTAATATAAAATTAAAACAAACAAAATGATTGGTCGATCAGGTGGTAGCGATAAATCGCACTAGCAATAAATGTTAAAAATCTATAATTAATTCTAATTTTAGTATAAAATATTAACAAAATTTATTAAAAAAAACTTTTTATACTAGAAAAATTGCAAACTTAAAAAATAAAATGATAGCTTATTTTTATTTTTTTTTTTTGTGTTAAAGTTCCTGCTTTGGGTGAGAGTTTATTTAATCAAGCCTGTGGATCAAGGGCGCCTCTTTGGGTGCACCCACAATTGAGTTACATTGAATGAGAGTACAACTAGCCACACGTACAATTTTTGGTTGTCTAATTTAAGTAGTCCGCCCGAAGGTTCTACACTAGTTGCCATACCTACAACCCAACTAGGGGATTGCCTATTTAAACCCTCTGGTCCAACGCTTCGCATGTCAATCCTACTTGTGATCACCGGTACAGCCCTCTGATACATTAGTCAGTCGAAGACAGTCCCGGATGCTACCTACATCCCCTTAGGACTAATTTATCCTCGCGGGTAAACTTGGTAGAGCAGTCCCTGTCCCACACAGGTATTACCTACACTTCGGTAACTTACGCACTCACCGAGGCAAGCAACTTGCAGTCAGGGGGTACCTAACCGCTACCATTACCTACTTCTGCCCTTGTAAGGTTCACACCGACCCCGGTACCCACCATTACTTTCCTACCGGTCCATCACCGGGTGCCCCAAACTTCCAAACCAGTTGGCCCGGAAGGGTTGATCTACCCAGCATTAGGTGCTACTATGGTTTTTCTTCCCCTGGTACCTAATTCCAGAACATAGGTCCTTTTCCTCCGGTACGACTCCGGCGGCCAGGTTGGTGGACCCTCTCCTCCGAAGGTTATGTCGTCCAGTTCTCCAGCTCCGGTTTCCGATATTCCGGTTCTGGTAGCACCGTCAAAGATCGTTGCTACCTCACTTTCCAAATAGGTTTCCATTTCCCCAGTTCCTTGGATTTGTCTGTGTCACCGGACACAACTTCGCCCGAAAGCTTCCATTCGAGATGGTAACCAAGGACTATAGGCAATATACCCAACCAATTGACAGGAAATGGTTACCGTAACACAGGTCTATTTTTCCAAAGCGTCGCCAGTGGGATTTGAACTCTAGACCTGCCACTTGGGGGTGACAACTTACCAACTTCTCTAAGTCGCCACACCCTTGATAGCTTATTTTTATTAAATAAAGTAAAAACAAAATTTATTTAAATTTATATATAAAATTTAAATAAGTTAATTATTTGAATTAGAATTAAAATTTTATACATATAATTTGTATGATAAAGCATGATAATACTAATAAAAAATTATATAAGTTAAATAATTATATAATTTTATATTATTAAATTATAGAATAATTAATAATATTATTATATAAATGATATATATTATGATTTGATTAGGATCCCAAACATCTCTTATATAGGTCATAATTGGATTTTGGCCAATTTTGAACTAACTTGCCAAAAATAACAAAACTATATTTATTTAAATAACTTCTGATCCAGTGATCAAAATTGGATAAACTTTTTTTTGTTACTGCAAGCTTCATTTAAAAAAAAGTTTATTCAAATTGAACTACTAAATGCAAAATAATTGCCAAAAAATATTTTTTGCTTTTCAAATTTTGGAGGTTTTTGATGAAATGTGTAATATATAATCTCTGTACTAGATGTACAGAGTTCTATTTGATTTTTATTATGTTTAACTTAATTAAGTAATAATATATCAATATTGATAGAAAAAAATAAATTACAAATAGCCATTTATAAAAAATGATTATATTAAAAAGCAATATTTATCAAAATAATTTTATTATAAGAATTTTGAGTTAACTTTTAGAAGCTTTATATTATTATAAGCGAAAGATACAATTCATATAAGCTTTATATTACAATAAATAAAATAAATTAATTTATGCAAGTTTTTTATTAAATACTAATCCTTGATATTAATATAGTATAGTTTTATATATGATTATATCATATAGAATGAGAGATAGTAAATAAAAAAAAGACTATTTTTTAAATGTATTAAGTCAGTAAATTAGTTGAATTAAAAATTTTAAAACAATAAAAATATACATGTTTAAATAGTAATAGAAATAAAAAAATAAAATAAAATAGTAATAAAAGTATTTATTTGTTATAAAAATTAAAAAGGTTTTAAATTGTGCAAACCTTTTTCATGTATAGCAATCAGTCTTTTATATTTATCTAATACTGCAGTAGAAGTTATTAAATATCTAGAATCAAAGGTCAAAATATGAAATGTTTTCTATGAAGTGGCATGACTCATTGCAACATATACTTGACCTTTAGCAAATATGAATTCATTTATACTAGTAGTAATATAAGGCAAGGTTAAGCCTTGTACTTTGTAAGTAGTAAGAGCAAATGCATTTTGAAGAGGAAATTATTGTCTTGAAGCAGCATGGCCATTAATATAGAAATGAGATATTTCTTTTTGAATTATTATTCTACTTACTCCTTTATAAGTAGGAAAAGTAACTTCAATATTAAAATCATCAATAAGTTTAGTTACTAACCCAATAGTGCTACTACAAATACCATTATCAAAAAGCTTGTTATTCAAAAATATTACTCTAGCTCCTTCTTGCAAATATAGATATTTGGATAAATTAGTCATAGATTTGAATTGAGAAATTGAATAATCAAATTGTAATAATTCAAAATTTAAAAGTCTTTAGATTCTGAAATTATAAATTCACAGAAGGTATGATCTAATATAAATAGTGGCAGAGTAAATAATTTATAGTTTCAGCAGCTTGCTGTATAGAAACTATATGTGTTGTATCAAAAAATTTGTAGAAAAAATAAAGGGATTTATTTTAGATGCAATAATAGAATTGCCTATACCAGATAATTTTTCATCATGTATTTTTTGTAAGATATTATAAAAATTAATATCATGTCATTGTTGTTGGGGTATGGTAAAAAAAAGTGAAAAAAGGCAAAGCTAAGCTAGAGAACGAAAAACTAGAAGAGGACTACAAACAGAAGTTAAGCCAAGTCACCTACTACTAATACTAGTAAGCCTCCAAAAAGAAGATTATTATTGTGAATTTTTGCGAATATTTCACTAATAAATATAAATAATTCAGCATCTACTATAAATACTTTATCAATTATAAACATTTTAACTTCCTTTAATTCTAATATAGCATCAGGATCAAAAAAAATTATAGTTTCATATTGGTTGGTATGAAATTGAATTTTTAGTGCACAGTCAATAGTTTTGTTACCAATATTTTGTGCAGCAACACCAGTAGGTGCTATGAAGGTATTTCGCAATTAATTGAAGAAGCATAAATGTTTTGCCTGTTTCAGCAGAGCCAGTTAAAAAGAAATAAGGGTATTTGCTATTAGTTAACTTGCCCTACAAATTAGAATCAAAAGATAATATATTTTTCCAAAGAAACAAATTGGTTAAATATTAAAGTGAATAGTTCTTGATTTTCAAATTTAGATACAAGTAAATGTATTAAAGAATTATAAGTATTAGATAGATTATTTTTTTGCAAAAGATAACTATGCCAAACAGAATCCATTTCAAGAGCAAATCTAACAGAAAAAATAGATTGGAATCTGTCTTTGTATGAGGCAAATATATCTAGTACTCTTGTTTAGATCTAGCTGGACATTTCATAATAAGATGTTAAAAAAAAGGTTTATCATCATCTATTTTGTAGCCAGTAATTATAAAAGAACAGGTGTTTTTCTTTGAGCAAACTATTCTATTTTTTTGATCACAGGTATAAAATAATTTTGAATTTGGTTCAGGTAATTTAGATCTAAATGTAAAATTACAAAAATAATCTGGATATGTTATTTCTTGAAACTGATCAAGGTCTAGATGATCAAAGTATTTATTAATAGCATTATTTCAATATGGAGTATCAGTATTAATATCAATATTATTACTATTATCATTTATGCTATTTAGAAATAACTTGGTTTAACAGATCTTAAATGCAAATCAGAAGGGGCTGAAAGAAGGTAATGTACAGAAACAAAACATCTTGTTAAAGGATATTGTAGCAAAAGTATTATCAACTCTATTGTATCTAATCTTCTTGCTATAACATGTTTTCTATAATTGTTTATTTCATCAATATAAAATAATTCCGAGGGTTCTGCTTAGTAATATATTTGGTTATATATTTGTCAAATCTAGTAGAGATAATATACTGAAAATTAATATGATCACGCCAAATTATAATGTTTCAGGATAGTAAGAACTACTATTCTATCTCTATTCTTTATGTAATAATAAATATAATGTAAAAAATATTGTAAATAGTAAGTTCTATTAGACAAAGGCTATGGAAAACCTTTAGAACATGGATTTTCATTATAAGTTGGTTCACCATATCTATGACTACAACAATATATCTGAAATTGTAATACTAAAGTATATAATTTAGGTTCAGAAATAGAATCAGAAAAATTAGCACAAATTGTATTCAATGAGATTAACACAGAAATTTTTTTTTTGTATATGCAAATCTATAAGTATGTATAGTTTCATGGTTTTAAAATTCATTATGCTCAAAAAATGTTTCTATTTGTCATATCTAGAAAGAGATAAATTTTTTCAGAGTTTATTATGGATATTAGTTAGATAATTATAGTAAAATAGATAAGTGTGCAGAGAACGATTGGTAGGTAAAGTATCTCCATTATTAGTTTGATGCAATATATAACTGATAATGTAAATGAGGCCATTTATCTTCAGCCATAGTCATTATATAGAATATTTGGAGAAGGCCATAAAAATTTAACATGGTATTAACCTGATATTGCTTTTGCTAAAAAAAAAGAAGCAGTGGTATAGAGTCTCAAAGAAATTGTAGTAGGTATAGTTTCATCAATTATATTATGAGAACTGTAAGAGCTTTTAGCAATTAAATCAGCCCTTGTTGGATAATGCTTACAATTAGCATTTTTTGTTGACAGTATGCAGTGGTAGTTTTGAAAATTTTTTATTTTTTCCAAAGTTAAATATAACTAATGAGGCCAATACCGATATAAACAAAAGCAAGAATCAGAACAGAGCAAGCGCAGTTTTATATATTTTTCATAGCTATCAACTAAGGGCTAAAAATTTAGAAGCTGCTTTATATTTTTATAATGGCCTTGACTATTAGGGAATATATTAGAAAACATTAAAGCTTCTAAATTAGAATCACTAAATGTAAAAGATCTATTGGTATTTATGATTAAGCCAGCTATTAGACAACTATAATATGCATTTTTATTGTGTATTTCTTAAAGAAAAAACTATTCAGAATAACCAAATTAGGTGGACAGGATAAGTTATTAGAAATACTACTATGATAATATTAGCAGACTGAATAGTAGTTTGAAGAGACTGGTAAGCTAATGGTAAAGGAACAAAAACAGGTGTTGTAGAAGAAGGATAGCTAATAGTTATACTTGACTCATATTCACAAATAAGAAGATTGGAAAGTTTGAGCTAGTTTGATGCAGAAATTAAAGAATCATGAAACCAATTTGAAGGCTTATTAACATTTAAATAACAGCTAAAAAGTCCTATAATTATGTGATAAATTAATATTTTCTTGAAGATGCTGATAATTATTTAGCTGAGTGACCTAGTAAGCATTGCATAAAAACACGAGAAAGGTATTTTCTGTACATTATAGGAACATCATGTATTTGAAGAGAAATTTGGGGTAATACTGAAGAATAGTGATGTGATCTTTCACTTTTACACCTATTACAAACAGCTACTTGGATAATATTCCTATTATTTAAACGAGTGTGAACAGGAATAGAAAAAACTTGAGACATAGTATATAAAGCATCTTCTTTATAATGCATCCATTGTGCAGAAGAATTCAGCATAAGAATAGAACAATAAGCACAGGGAATACATGGATAATCAGGTAAAATCTTAGTATCAAACTAGTGGACAAGATGACAAAGAGCAGGGGTCAAATGACAATAAGAAGGATCAATAATTTATTTATAGAATCAGGTACATTAGGAGTTGATAGTGCATTTGACAAATTTTGATTTATTTCATTTCTAAAGGTATATGAAATAGGGGACTCAACAGGATTTTCATTAGATTGCTGAGATACTTCAGCAAAAGAAGTAAGATGGAAACTTTGGATACTGTAATTAGACTTTTTTTTTTTTAGAAATTACAGAGAATAAGGTAAACCTAACTAAGGAGAGAGGTTAGGAATCTATATAAAAAATTTTTATAATTTAAGTAATACATTGATCAAAAGGCAAATCAAGAGCACATATAAAAAACAATGCACCCATTTGTTATTAAAATTTAGCATTAATGCTGGATATTGTTATACGGAAGGAATTGGAGTTAATAAATCTCTGCTTTTACCTTTTGTCGGTTTCTTTTTTTTTTATTGTCAGAAGCTATGATATCTAAACTTGAAATTAATATTTCCTCGTATATGTGTATATTTATTGTATATCATGAATTACTGAAGCTAATGCTATTTTTTTTCACATTTAAGGTGCTCACAAGCATATTTTTCAATGAGATTTGCTAGTGATTAAGATTGTGTACAAGCACTATGATGAATTGAAGTAGTCTTTATCGCAATTTTCTGAAAATTTATGGTGCAAATTGTAAATATTAAATTTAGCCAATAGGCATAACTCTATGATAAAAAAGATGATCGAGATCTTTTTTTTTTTTATTGCGATGATGGACTCACTTGACCGGATAAACTATTTTTTTTTACTATTATAATTAAAAATTGAGATCCAATCTATTTATTATTTATTTAGGTGCTTGAGAGCACCTTAATTTATTTATTTCATTTATTACAATATTAATAATAATTTGTTTCTATTAATTTCTAATTTAACTAATTTTGAACCGAGGTTAAGTTTCTCGACTGAAAATTCATCCACTAATTTCTCAGATGAATATTTCATGTTTCGGGTTCATTTAATACATTGGGCAGTGCTTTGTAATGTTCATTGCCCCTACTAACTTTATATCAAAGTTGGGACCACATATTTTTGTTTATTTAAATGTATTGAAACAGGAATATTATCCGAACTTTCTCCTCCATGATTCATTATTTTATAAATAATAAATAAAATTCGGTATGTTTATACATTATATACGAAATAAATCAATTACGCATAGTGTGGAGTACACTTAATATACACACATAGTTTATTTAGTCCATTATTATCGCCATCATTATTACAAAATTATGGTCTACTGTATAATATATTACTAAAGAATTATGACCACGGCATCATATATTAATACGATTGGAGTTATTACTCACGTCAATACTACCAAAAAGTTGCAACTTCACTACAATTGATTGTAATTAATTGTCTCAATACCTGCATCACTAATTATACAGTAATTTTCCTGTTGATATTTTGCAAGCTTTTCAATAATTGCAAATAAAATTTTCTAACGTGATCTTTATTTTCAATTGATGTTTATTACCAGCAATTATTATTTGGATAACGCCAACGAAACATCAGAAGGCTGATTCTAAACAATGGTGGGTGGGTTGAACTGAACTAGCAGGTGGGTTGATTCTAAATGAGTGAATAGATAAGCTGATTCCATACATATAGTAGATGGGTTATGATTAGAGATGGGCAAAATGGCATTTTTCTGTACCATGCATGCACACAGTTCAATATTTAATAGTAAATAAGTTTTGATTCACTAGATGATTTTACTATCAAAATGAACGTCTCAATAAGACGATTCCAACAAGTCCAAAATGATTAAAACCCAAATTATGGCTCTCGAAATCATTAAGATTCTTTATCATTTTCAAATACTGTTGAACCTCCCAAAACCGGTATGCATGGTGGACAAGTTTTGTACTGTATCAGTATTGAGAGGTTATCGGATTTGAAATCATTATAAACTATTAGATTCATATAACAGAAACGGACTTGGTGGATTAATTTTTTATCGGATTTGACAGGTTATCGGATTTGACAGGATTGGTTTGGGAGGTTTAACTGTATTATAAAATGATGCCTGGTCATGCTGATGTACCCTCAATGAAATTTGATCGGTTATGTTTAAATGATTTTACGTGTATAACGGTTTCAAGATGATATTTTATGAACTACAAATAAATTTACCAGCGATTGTGTGATTTTTTTTTATTTATTTATTTTTGTTTAATTTATTACTGACTATAACATGAAAATATCACAATTAACCTGCATGAACATATACATGACAACCAGCTTTTCTTGGTCTTTTTTGATATAAGAGGTCAATTCTGGAAGATCAAACATATTAAAGGCTGATAAGAACTTTGTTTTGAATAATAAGTACAAATAGAAAACAAACTACATTTCTGGCCATTGGTTTAGGAATTATTTGAAAGGCACAGACAGAAATTCCAATAAACGTTTCTTTACTGTTTCAAGACCATAATGATCCTCTTCAAGTTGTAAAAGTGCTTTATTAATGTCCAATGTATCGAATGTACCTTTACTCCATGGAATTTCAGAAAGCCATTTGAGATAAGTACGATTTTCAGCTTGTGTTGGATATATGTGTGTGTATCGCTTTAATTTTCGCTAAGCCGTTTTATCCGCTATTATGATTCATTGTAAATAAATAATAGAACATAATATATAAAGATTTTTTTATATTACATTACGAAAAAAATTTTATATATTTTATAAAATAGATTGTCATAATAAAATTGAGTAAAATTAGATTATTTTTTAAAAAATGCCCAAAGAGTGTCCAAAAAATGACCAATGACGTCTCTGCTATTGACCAATTCCAATTAAATAGGAGTAAATAGATAAATTTAAGCGAAACTTTATCTTTTTATCATATACTATATAGTTCGCAACGGTATTTAGTAATATGAAAGATAAAGATGGGGTTAGAAGATATTAGTTACATTTAAGCCCACCCAACATTTTATTAAAGATTTTGATCCGCTTTTCTCAACTATGTCCAATTCTGAAATTAAATCATAATTTTTTGAAAAAGTCTTCAGAATATTTGAACCATTGATTCAAGTCGCGAATCAAGAATGTCAAACAAGTATTTTGATATCAAGGTTGGGGCACGAGAATTTTTTGAGGTTTGCCCAAGAGGGCATCTCTGTAAAAGAGGTGTTTGTATCGAATTTTCCTGAGTGCCGCTTTACAGTTAAATAATGATCGATAGTTTGAAATAATAATGCGATGCGAAATTTAAGTATAATAACAATAAGATAAAAATAAATATAAAGTTCAAACAATAATAAAATTTACATTGATAAATATATTTATTTATAAACTTGATAATTATTAAAAAAAAGCTTCGAAGATAGCAAAAAATATATATAAGGAAAAAAAGGTATAAAAGTGTTTATTTATTAAAATAGATTCACAAAAACTTTTCTAATTAGAACAAATTAGTCATACAAACTCTACTGTTTTTATAATAATTATAATATCCTATATGATTTCTTTGTTTTTTTTTTTTTTTTTTTTTTTTTCTTATTTGTAAAATCAGAAAAATCAGGAAATCATACAGATTTCTCACAGTATAATGATGCACGCCTGCTGAATCATTTAGTAATCTTTATTATTGTTTCGCCTTGAGAAAAAGTTGTTGTTAATGAATAAAGAAATTCAAAAAAAGTACGTATTGGCTAAAAACTGTATGTACTGTACGCATAACAATATCGTGGGATTTATGATATCAATGATATCAATCAAAACCAGTATCATTTATCTGGCTTATAACATAAAACAATTAAGAATGATAATCTTATGGTTATTGAGGATTCTATTACACAGGGTCTTTTAACGGTTCGTGTATTGTATACAAATTTAGGAACAGGAAGCCTCTATTTAGTTTAGTGGCTTTTACATGTCATTGCATAAAATTCACTAACTAAAAAATAAAAAATATACTTTGCTTCCAAAATTTATCAAATATACATATAAAATACAGAAATATATGGAACCGGAAACCGGTATAAGTCCTGATTAGTGTACGGTAACCGTAAGGTTTGATAAGCCCTGAAAAATCTGGTCACATAGTACGTATGTCGCAGATAATATTTTCCAGGGGCGTTACAGATGGAAAATGTCGAAACTACGGGTTTGACGTTTCTATTATAAATGCATCAAAATCGTAATTTCGGTCATCAAAGCGCATAGAAATATAAGTCCTCCGGACAATGAACGGTCCACTATATGCAATATTTACATTCACATGCGATTACATTAACTTGTAATAATTAACATACGTACATGAACCGCTAAAAAGGTACACTATCTGCATATTTACATTCACATGCGATTACATTAACTTATCTTGTAATAATTAAGACTTACCTAACTTGTTTCAATAAGAGATGTTGGTTACATGCATTTTACTTATTTGCGCGGGTAACACAAACCAAAAAAGAAAATCCGATTTTGTAAATAAACTAGGTGCGTGAGATAAAAATTTAGGGTTAGGGCCTTAACGTTAGAGCTATAGGTTAGAGTGATGCTTAACAGTTAATATAAGTAAAATTTCATTCCCGTTATTTTTAATTAGTGCACCAAGATCGATTTAAACATTAGTTTTTGCGTATTTTCGCTTTTTTCTTCTTTTACGCGTGTTTGAATTCTGTTGAAAATTCCAAAAACTTTACGTGATGTTCTTGCAAAATGCATGGGCCGATAGTTTCCTCCTTCTGACCCGAGATTATTATTACGTAATGTTCTTTAAAAGTAAATTGACAATACATTTTTCTCTAATCCAAAATTTCTAAATTAAAATCCAAAAAATTAGCGTGGTGTTTTTACAAGTGCCGACGCAAGATTATTAATAGAAAATCCAAAGAAGTCAGCCTGAAAGTACATCTACTAAAGCTTTTTGACTTTTGATCAAAAAAAATAATTATTATTCAAGTATGAAGAAGTCAGAGTAGCATTCTTACAAAGAGCATCTGCTGAAGTCTTTTTAACTTATGACCCAAGATTACTATTACCTTGAAGTCTGCGTGCTGTTCTTACAAATGCATCTGCCGAAGTCTTTCTAATTATGACCCAAGATTACTATTACCTTGAAGTCTGCGTGCTGTTCTTGCAAATGCATCTGCTAATACTTTCTCTTCTTTTTATTATAAAGATTCGAAAAAGTAAGTGTCAAATGCACCTGCTAAGCTTTTTCCAAATGACTAAGCTTAAATTTTTAAATAAAAAAAAAAATTAAATAAAATATAAAAAAATAAAAACATTGTTTTAATTGAAATAAAACGATATTTAACTCATTATAAATGCAATTTCTTTAAATGAAACTTTAAATTCTATCCCAAGTATACGTTTAATCGTTATAAATACAATTTTTTTAATTGTTTTCTAAATGCACGTTGACAAGAGTCTGGTCCCAGCCAATTGCACTTGGAGAAAGTTGATTATACAAAGGAAAATATTACACTTATCGCGACGTGACGAATGAAATAAATTGATCTTCATAATCAACTAATTGAACAGCTATTGTCATGCAACTTTCAGAAAGCCTGGGTAGAAATTGCTGTAATACAATTGTCCGTTTAAATAAGATAATTTTCTTGAGTAACGAATAATCGAATGGTACCTGCATTAATCTCAAATACTAGTAAACACATCTTACAAGAAAAGCTAAAAACGAAGTATTTTAAATACCTTGTTAAATTCTATAGATCTGATTTCAAAATATTATTTAGTAAACGCTGCACCATTATCATTATCATTTTACTATCGAACCGGAAATAATAAACTATTATTTCCGCATTCATAGAAAATTCTCCGATTGAGTTAAAATTTAAATTATATTATACTTGCAAGGATTAAGGAAATAAGCCGAGGAATTGGCTAAAATGAAGGTAGATACATGATTTGACTTACTATATACTGTACAGTATTATCTGCATGCTTCAATCGTTTTTAAAAAATTAATAATAAATACAAATTAAAATTTTTAATTTTCTAAATCGTTATTTAATTAAGCTTCTTTCTTTCTTTTTTTTTTTTTTGCACAACAAATAATATTTTGTCAATATAGTGGTATATAGTTAATTATAACTTTGAATAGTAAAGTGTAATATGAAGTTGGATAAAATGGATTAAATGAATATATTGTATAGCAAGACGAGAACTTCAAGTTTCTCTAACAGTCTAATAATTTCCACGTTTAACAGATGATATTATCTACCCGAGCTTCCAAAAAAAAGTAAAAAGTATTGTAAAACGTATACTTAGGGATGGAATTGTTTGATTTTAAATGTTTTTAATTTTTAAATAAATAAATTTTAACAATTATGTTTCGTGGAAGACCTCCGTTTAACAGAAATTCGTGTTCATTTGGATAAAAAAAAATTCGTGGTTGTTTATTAAAATTTGAGAATTCAAAAAGATATGATGGTTGTTGGTTTGATGAATTTGCAGTCATGAGTTTAAAAGATAGAAAAGCATACGTACAAAAAAAATATTGTTAAATCAGAAATTATGCTTATAAGAACAATTCTGGCTTTAGTCTCAAACGCCAATGTTTTAAAAAAACATAAAAACTGTTTAAACCGTTTTTTTTTCCATCCCTACGTATAACCAATCAGAATGAATTACATGATTAGTATTCTCTGAATTTTTCCGATAACCCAACTTCGGGTTGGCTAATTTATATACGCAAAAATATTAATTTTAATTAGTAGAGGGAATTCTTGTTATTGGACCATTTACATCAACTACCCCAGTACAAGGACATTGAAAGTTCATATATATATATATATAAAACGGAATTTTAAGTTGAATATAACCGCATGATTTATATAAAAACTCTATTTTAAACGTGTAAAAATTTATGATAATCTTTCAAATTAAATACATTAATTTCTGTTACGTAGAAAAATAGATTCTTTTTAAATATGTACATTGAATGTTTCGATTATAATAAAAGGCATTAATGTCTTAATAAAGCCCAAATATAAGGTGTTAGTTATAAAAAAAACAATCCTTGAAGCATTGAGTTTTAATTTTTTATCGAAACCTTGAAATGTATTTGGCTATATGTAGTTAGTTAATATTAAACAGTAAATGTTTGTTGCTAAATTTAGCTCTGAAGAATTGATAATCCGACGCTAAATTTGCTACAGTAAAAACTAAATTTTCACTTGCAGGTTTTCACTTTTCAACACAAATCAATTTTAGATGCTTGCTAATGTATTATAATATCGGTAATATATAGTATGTTATATGTAATATTGATAATAGTATATAATATTAATAATAGTATGTAATAGATAATGGTTTTAATAGTGATATAATACTATAATAGTACGTTATTTTTTTCTGTTAATATATAAAATAAAACAACATAATAATACATTAACATATAAAAAAAGTCGAAATTATATCGAAAAGTGGCCTATCTTTAGGGGATGGAAGCACGAATGTAAGGTTTGTGACAAATGAAAACAAGAAAATTCTCAAATAATTGATAGTTAAGCAGAATTTGTTCCAGCATAAAAATAAAGTTTTTATTTGTTTTCATTATTTTACATGTAACAATACGTGACCTGCTGTAAACAATAACTACCCGTCGAATTAAGCCACATGGTTTTAGTCAGCTGGCTTAGCCAGCTGACAAATCATCATCTAAGCGGCTGGCTAATTGGTCTGCATTCAGAAATTTCAGGATGACCCGTACTTTATATTCCTTTTCAGATTTTGTATTATCCAGCCGATCACATTACATCAGCTGGCTTAGCTGTGACTGCCTTACCCGGCTTAAATGCTTCAATCATTATCAAAATTTTACTATTGCGTGAGAATCTACATGTCTTATCCAATAGCGAGTCTTGTATTGATATAACATAACACATTTTGCTTTTGTATTATATATATATAATTTTTAAGGAAATTTTAATTTGGTGCACCATGCACCGTGATGCACCCCTAATCACGGGGTATAAATAGTGATTATCAACCGATTGAATCAGTTGAATTTTTTTTTAATTTTTTTGTTTCAACGCGTTTAGTTATTAATATATTTTTTTTTTTGTGACACTTCACTTGAGTTGGTGTCGTCGTCGTTACCGGAGCCGTCGTTTGGAATTGGTGCCATAGTTTCGTTTCGTTATTGGTGTC
This sequence comes from Gigaspora rosea, assembly GCA_003550325.1. Classification (NCBI taxonomy): domain Eukaryota; kingdom Fungi; phylum Glomeromycota; class Glomeromycetes; order Diversisporales; family Gigasporaceae; genus Gigaspora; species Gigaspora rosea. Next base: position 36,660 of record QKWP01001328.1, on the reverse strand, counting down.
TTGGCGAATTGTGTGTCGCCATTGTTGTTGGCTGTTGGTGGGAATTTGTGTCTTTATCGAGTATGTCATTTAGGTGTCATTTCTTGTATGTTGGCAATGACAGCCTTACTCCTAGTTTTGTTGCTGGCGCGTCATTTCACGACAATGTTGGCTAATGACAAGGTAGGAGGTTAGAGTATTGTTCTTGATTTCTTGTTCATGAATACATACTGACAGTTCTTTTTTTTTTCTAGGACGTTCATGAAAATTGTGGGCAATTGTCTTGGTATTTGGGGCGTATGCTTTAATTTTTTTGTCTTGCTTTTTCGATTCGTGAATGTGTTACTAACACTTGTTTCTTTTTTTTAAGGATTGCTAGGCTTCTTGGAACCTGTTAGGCGTTTGTTTGAAAATTCTGGAGAGTATGATTTTGTAGATACGTTGTTCTTGTTTTTTTTCTTGCTTCTGAACGCGTTACTAACGCTTTTTTTTTTCTTGTTTCCAGGTCCTTTAGGGTGTTTTTGAACTTTCTTGGGATGCATGTCTTGCAAGTCCGGGACGTATGATTTTATTTTTTTCGTTGTTGCTTTTGTCTTGTGAATGCATTACTAACGCTTTTCATTTTTTTGTTAGGTCGGTCTTGAGAACTGTTTTGTGGCCACCATTCTTCGTCGTTCTTTGGATATGCTAGGTTCGTATGTTTTCCTCTTTTGTTTTTATTTTGATTGTTTTGCTTTTACTAACACCTTTTTGATGCCATTACATAATGCTCTCGTCGTTGGCATCATCGTTCTTGGAGTGATAAAAACGCTTTAATTGTGGTATCAGCGTTATTAGATGGTGAATTACTTTCGTAGCTATCGCCGCCGTTATTGGAGTGTGGAAAACTTAGCATTGTTGATTTCGTGTTATTGTTGGTGGTCGCCATAGTACAGCATTTTTATTGTTGGATTCATCGTTTTTGCTGTTAGTTGGGGTTAGGGTTTTTGAATTTCTTTGCGTTTAGGGTTAGGGTGTCTTGGTTTTGGTTATATAGTTTTATTGGGTGGGTTTTATTAGGAGGCTGCGATCGAGTAGTTGAATTTTAAGGTTAGGGTTGCGGGTTAAGGTTAGAGTAAGGATACGGACACGGGTTATAGGTTAGGGTAAGGTTTTGGACAGAATTAGTGGTAAGCGATGATATTCGTTACTAGAAACATTTATACTATGTATATTACGCACATAAATATGATACAATAATTAAATAACTATGATATAATAAATACTGTACATAAAACTATTATAATATAATATAATAAAATAAATAAAACTTACCGGTAAATTATATAAATCGATCATGCAATATCATTCGTCGCAACTAATCGATTAATCGATTTTCGATTCATATCACTAATTCGGATTTCAAACTAGTTTGACAAACTTCGGACCGAACCCAGACCGAACTCGAACTTGACTAAAAAGTTCGAAACAAAAAGTTCGAGTTCGGTTCGAAAATCGAACCGGATTCAAACTTGACAAAAGTCCAGTTCGGTCCGATCCGATAGGAGCCCTATTTGAATTTGAGTTAGAACTAGCAAAAAGAGCTGTGGGTTTTATCAATACAATCACCCATGTCTCGACGCTTTTTTGTGGTACATTGCAGGTGTACACTACGAATATGGAGAGATCACATCAAAAAATCCGCTAATGGTAATTTGCCGATGGAGTTGGGTACATGACAGATGCTGACTGTCGGTAAAATGAACTTGTCTCAGTGAAGTGATTGTCAGCAAAATAATACGAACCCGTTTAAATCAGTTTATTTATAATTGTGAAATTAATATACATAAAATCTGGTCTATAATAAAGGGCAATGAGCAGAATAAGTAGCACCATAACTGTATTCAAATACTCCAAGCCTATTGCTTTTTCTACAATAATTTATTTATTGTATCTTATACTTAATATACAAATATAAATGTATTAAATTAAAAGATAAAAGACTAGAAGAAATCTAATAATGTTTTAGACATCTAGAGAAAGCAAGTATTATAAGTTCTTTCTTTTTTTGCTTCATTATATTGTGATGTCATTTGAAATAATATTTGCATTGACTAATTTACTATTTGTTTTAGCTCCTTTATATTTTTAGTACTCTACTGGTTTAAAAGTTTATTATCTTAGTTCTGGTGTTTAGAAGGATTTTGGTCAACTGTATAACTATTTAAAAAATCATATTGATCTTGAAGAGTTTATTGGAAATTATGCAGTTTTATTAATAACTTTGGCTAGACAAACATGCAAATTATTAACTCTCTTAAATAGAAGAAATGCTTGCTTAATAATCTAGTAAGATATTTGATATAGAAAAAGGTATAATATTTAATTATGAGTTAATTGCAATTAATTTAAGCTAAATTTAATTTTATTTATTTTGATACTTGTTAATATAAGTAAGTTGACTAATTTTACAAAAAAAGAAAAAAAGTTGTTTAAAAAGCTTTTAATAGAAGTTTTTGAGATCCTAGTGATCTTTTAAAAGATTTATACTTTTTATTTACAAATATTTGCATGAATATGAAATAATATCAGAGTATTTTGTACCATATACAACTTTAATTCAAGCTAGTAGAACAGAAAAATCTAATTTATTAATGAATTTTGCAAAAAAATATAAAAACTAAATATTGTTGTTTATATGAATTTGATTTAAATAGCTATTTATCCAGATTATATATTGCCAAAACATTAGGGTTGTCATTAATTACCTGATTATTTTTTACTCCCTCTCCTTTTTTTAATATATATAGTCAGGCTCCTTATATATAATTTCACTTTTTTTTTACTCCTTCTCCCTAAAAAATTACCTGATTTTTGTTATAAGTTTGATAATAAACAAAAAGCAATAGCTGCCTACCTTGCATATATATTTGCACATAGAAGTTAAAGTTTAAAGAATGGGTTGATAAACATTTTAATAACAATTCTCAGAACTTCTGAAAAGAAATTGAACACAGAATGGAGGTTATCAAACTCAATTTTGATAAATATGAATTAGATACAACAATAGTCAAAATAATTGTTAAGTACTTTAATGGACAAAAAATAATAACAGAAAAAGATTTAGTTAAATGCTTATTTGTATTTAATAAATCTTATACTCTTGTTAAATAGAAGGTTGAAAATGTAACTCTGTTCTACTATATATAATGTGCTTTGAAACTTCTGCTTAAAAATGTAAAATTTTATACTATACATATATCTATTTTAAACTTCTTATCTGTTAGCTATTTCAATCTATTCAAAAGAGTTGCAAAAGAAAGATTTAAATAATTTAAGCCTTTTTATTTGTTGGACATAGTAGATATAAATGTGAATAGAGAACTTAGATATGTTTTGAAGTTGTAAATGTCTAAAAATTTGCAATATTTTTTCAATATAGAAGACCTTTGTAGAGTGCACTATAATTATCTTTTAATAAAGCTAAAGGATCAAACCAGAATATATTATAGAATTGGCCATAGGCAAGTTTATTGGTAAAAAAATCTTTATTTATTAAAAAAAATTTTCAAAACTGAATAGTATTACTGAAGCTTTAGCTATCTTTGGGCCCATTTATGTATTGGCATGGTGCCACAATTTATATTTGCATCTTATTTAGTAGTAGGCTATATGCATCTTTGTCTTAATATTTTAGATAAACATGGATACATTGTTATATCAATGTCTACTGAACCCATGCTAGCTGAAACTAGTGCTTAAATAATGAGAATAATCCAAATACCTGCCTTACAAATCTTATTAACCAGCTCTAGTGCTCAAAAAAGATGTAGTATAAGCTGGTTATCATAAAAAATTTACTACTAGACTATTACTTCTTAAAGCCTAGGATAATTGCATTTAAAGAAATATCAAGGATAGCAAAGATATTAGTAATGATTATTTTTGTTTTATGACTATAAATGAATTTTTAAAATCATTACTTGTGGACAATGGTTATAAAAAAATTAAAGATAATCTTAAAATACAAGTAAAAGTTACAGAAATAACTTTTAATAAAGCTTATATTAAGCTTACACATTTTATTAATTTTATATATATACCAAATAGAAAGAATCTAGAGGAAGTTCTAATATATGGTATTACATTTTTATGTAAACAAAATTAGTGGAAATATATATCATTATATAGGCACTCTTTATAAAGGCTTAACAAAGATTATATTTCATATATACTAATACAAGTTAAAAATTGGTCTATAGATAATAAAGACAATAGCTACTCATACTTTGCAATAGCAATTACTAGCATATATAGATATTAAGAAACTTTTATATATACTATTTTGGTTATTATATTTGCAATTAGGTGCAATAATAGACTAATCAATATTCTAATGAAATATTGTTTGTTTTGATTACTTCTTGTATATTCATTTCCACATTTTTTGAACATGTAAAAACTCATTGATAAAGTTTAAATCATGATTAAAGAAAAAAACTTCTTTAATCTATGATATTTACAAAAAATTATTTTTTTTGTAAAATTTTATTATGTCATCTATCTTTGTATTCTTTTGTTTTACCAAAACCATTAGTGGAGGTGACAAATATATTACTAGACCTGCCTTGTACTGAGCTAATATTAATGATAATAAATTTAAAGAGATAACTTTAAAGGTTTTACTAGTAGCTATTAAAAAAATTGCAATTATTCTAATAGTTGGCCATTATATATATGAGAATACTAAATATGTACAAGCTTTTTCTTTTTTCTTTTGTCTATAATTCTGTACTCTGTTAATATTCTTTTTCTTGTCTAAAGAATTTTTTAGTTCAAGCTGTCCAATTTTTTTATCTATGCTAACTATGTTTTTAGCTACTATTGTACCAAACTCATCTTTCTAGCAGAAATAAAAAAAAGAAGAGAGAGCTTTGTGCTAGCATGATGGTTGACAATACTGTTACTTATAGTAGAAATGTCTTCTCCAAAGTTATTGTATTATACAAAAATAAAAATAAACAATATGATGCTATTAAAAATAATTTTCAAAAACTGGATGTCTCTATTATAGAAAGATTAAAAGTTGGAGCAAAAAAATACCTCTTATTATCACTAACAATATTGAATGGACTTATATAAGTGATTACCAATCTTTACTAGCTTCTGACAAGAGAAATCTTATTTACATAATGCTCTTTGATATCCAACTTGATGATATTAAAGAAAAGTATACTTTACTGATCTCCAATCTTTTACTAAAAAAACTGAATATTATATTACAATTTCTTTATAGTAAAGCTGCCCCAAAAGAGCATGCTTCTACTATTGACTTTATGGATATTCTATCTTAAATTCAAAATAATACTATTAAATCTAATACTAAAACTCTAATTTACACTTCTTATAATTAACTAATGATACTAATGCATTTATATACAATAATGAGGAAAGTGGCACCCTATTAGATAATGCTGAATTGTTTACTTCTATTTTTTTAGATATATTTATTTTATATCTAACTGACTCTAAACCCCCAAAAAAATATTAAAATATTACTTTCTGCAAAAAAATTATATATATATTTTTTTAAAAAAAAAATTGTTTTTAATTATATTATATATTTAAATTTTTTTATGCTTTTATTGATCTATTACTTTATTTTTTTATTTCAATTTAAATAAACAACAATTGTTATATAAATAATAATAAAAGTTAAGCATTTTTGCAATTATTGTATTTATCTGCTATATGTACCTTTTATGCAAATACTCTGTAGCAGTTTTAAAGTTCAATTTTTTTATTTATAACTAGGTATTATTTCTGTGAGATGTACTCATAGCAATCAGTTATATTTTGGCCAATCAGTTACATTTGGCCAACTAGCAATGTATTCAGAGAAAATACCTGACATATATACTTTAATAATACATTATACCCCCAAATTCAGTACTCCGAGTACTAGGGTTGTTAATGGAGTACTTCAAACTATAATAAAACATATAAACCTCCAGTTTCAAACTGGAGTGGTTTATGTGTTTTATTATAGTTTGGAGTACTCCATTAACAACCCTACCAAGTACTAAAACGAACAAAAAAATTACTCCAGATACATATAGCAGATTAATACAAAGTTATCTAAAGTGGAAATAATTCATGTGATCAATAGCCAATCAAATTATAGAATTTTGATGATTGCTAGTGATGCAAATAAGAAAAAAAAGTAAAAAATACAAAAATGTAAGCTTGAACCTACTTTGGATAGGTTAATTAAAAATGTTAAGAAGGTAATTTTACATATATATAACTATCTAAAACCTTTTCTAACTCTATCATAAAGTGCCCTTAACCCTAAATTTGATTGGCAGTTGATTACGTGATTTATCTCTGCTTTAGATGTTCTCTAAATACAGTAATATTTTATTTTAATTAATGGGTATCTGTTTGCTGTACTAAATTTAGTACAATATACTAAAGTTAGCATGTTTTAAAAGTTCAATTTTAAAAAATTGGTATTATTAACTTCAAATTAAATTTATCTAATATATAATCCTATATTTAAAAGTCATTTTAGAATATTTAAAAATTAGATAACTTATCTAAAATTTTTTTATTCTTTAAAAATTTGTTTGCTACTAAAAGTGCAAAAAAATGCTAAATTATAAATAGCAAAATTTTTATTTAATAAAAGTTTTTAAATTGCTTAATAAAAGTTATAAAGCTAATTTTCTGGTTCTAATAATAGTAAAACCATTAAAATTGGTTCAATAGATAAAAAGTTATAAGTAATTTAATTTTATGAAATTTTTACTATGTTTTTACTATGTTTTACTATAACCATTTTTAGGCATGTATTACTTTAAAACAGGTTTATTTAAACTATTTAAAAAATTATTATTTATTTTTTTAACTACAAAATTAGATTCAAAACAATCTAAATATTTAGTATTTTTTTTTAATTTTATTATAAATTTTTATATAGTATGATTTTTTTAAGCTGTACTAAATTTAGTACAGAAAAATTTTAGAGAAGTGCACAAGGTTTAAGAATGAACTGTATAAATTTTTATTATTAAGTATTACTAAAATTAACCAAAGATAGTTCTAATATTCAAATATATTTTGACAAAATTTAAATCAATTTGGTTAAATATTTAATTTAAAATAATTTTTTGTGTACTAAATTTAGTAAAAAGCATGATGTATACCCATTAATCATAATACTAAAGCACCAACATAGTCATAAATTAACCTCATTAAGAAAAATACATATATATATTTTAATTATAGTCATCTGTAATATTCTCTTTCAATGTTCATACTATCTAGAAATGGGCAAAATAGCATTTTTTCTGTATCATACATAAGCATGTTATGCTATGTGCATGCTATATTTATTGAAGTATATACAATATTGAATAGTAAATAACTTTTGATTTGCTTATCTGTTTTGGATAATTTTGTAACAGTTTCAAGATGGTATGTTAGGAGTTACTAGTAAATTTACATTTTTTTTATTTTTATTCAATATATCAAATCAAGAATATTGAAATATGTACTTACATATGTATTTTTTTTTTCGTTTTATAACCGAAACCTTGCTCTTCTTTATTAATTCAATATTATTACATGCAGAAGGAAATAATATATTACAAATTATGATAAGAATAAACTTGGGCTTCATGCTGGCCTTCTGCTACCATTCAATCTTTACCCGCGGCCCAAAGTTAGCTGAACAAAGCTATATTCATGACTTTAACTCAGACTTCTAAAATAAAAATTAATATCAATAGCCTTGTTCCAACTAACTGGCCCAAGTCACAGTATGTTAAATGAAAAGCAGTCATAAGACCTGGACTGCTTGAAATAAAGCTTCTAGAATCATCGTCCAGTGGTTTTCCCATAAGTCTCGCACGTCCTTTCTTGTTACTCGTTTCCAAGCCACTCATGACAATTGTATCCAATACGGTAGGTGCCTTTCTTTTTGGGAGCAGTAAATACTGCAGATCTTTTGGAGAGTTAAGCCAAATCGTCCACTTTTTGAAATTCTTCACAAATCGATGATACCAAAAATTCGCCTGTAACCATAGTAAAGACAGTGGTTCTTCCCATATAGTCCAAAAACCATCAGAGAGCCACCAAGTACTTTTTCTCCCAAGGTAAGTGATAAACTCTAAGCTTGTCAGCAGGTAGTCTATGAACTTTACCTCTAAACGACAAGTGCCCATTTTGTGGTAAGTGACAAACTCTAAGGCTATTAGCAGATACTTAGTTAACTGTATCCCTAAATAACAGTTGCCAGGTTGCATGTCTTCGTTGGTTTTTCTACTGTTTCTTTAAGACTTGACTTCTAAAGTGTTAGCATATTTGTTGGTACAGGTGATCAGTGAATAAAGTTGCAGAAGATCTCTCCTTACATATGTAATTAATATGCTCTATTCCATTTTTGAAAGAATTAACCAAATTTAACAACTATGATCAAATCTTATTACTGTTTATTGTGCAGTAAATAAGTTACATTTTTATTAGTATATTAAAAAACAAGATTCAATTGTGTTAAGAACTCTGATATATAAATAACTTCGTCATATTATCTTGTCTAGTGAAAGTCATAATTCATGCATATTTACCTCAACAGTTTTAAACCAAAGCTCTTATAACATTACATCACCAGGGTTGTGAATAGACATAGTCTAATCAAAAATTTAATTGTCTAATTGCCTAATGGTCTAATTGTCTAATGTCCATTCAATTTGGTTGAGAATAGACAATATCTATTTAAATAAAAATTTAATAAAACAATATGTCTATTCATAAATTAACTTGTCTATTGGTCCATTGGTCTAATTTAATACTTATATTAGCCAGATCATAATTTCTGAAATTAACCAATCAGATTACTTTAAATTATATTTTATTTGTCTATTGTCTAATGGTGTTGATTAAACATCATTAGACCATTAGACTATCTATTGAGTCTATTGGCTTGTCTATTGTCTATTCACAACTCTGACATCACAATCTCAAAATTACACTTATAAGATTACATATATGTATAAAACTCATCAACAAAATTCTGATTCAATATATGTTAGAGCGCATAAAAATCATATTTTGCTAAGTTAGAATTCATCAATTTTTCCCACAATCATAAACAATTTTACTAATGAAATCATATCCATTCATTAATGGGTATCTGTAAGCTCTTTGTACTAAATTAAGTACAGTTTAAAAAATTATTTTACAACAATAAAAAATAATTTTTACTTAAAACTTTGCTAAAATATACTTTAATACTAATATTTTTTTCATTCAAAATTTTAGTATAAGTTACATATAAAAATTTTTTATAAATTAACTTTAACCAAACCTTATATTTTGCCAAATTTGCTGTACTAAAGTTAGTACAGTAGAAAAAAAAATAATTAAAAATACAAATTTATAATATAATAATAATAATAGGGATTTATAATTTGCTGCCATGGCAATGTACTGCCACCCTTGATCAACCAATTAGAATGCAGGATTAAGTAAAACGTGAAATCGAAGCAATTATGATTTTTTTTTCAAAAATCAGCTATAGTACAAAATTTTGCCTATGAAATCATCTCTCATGCACTAACAAAAAAAATTCCTCTTGAAATTTTGAATTAGCATCTCTTTGCTAAATCGCCCTACTCTAACCCTATCCCTCACCCTAACCTATTCCTCACCCTCACCCTAACCCTAAACTAATGAATTAATTGTTTTGATTTCACATTACACCAGATCTTATAGGGTGCGGTGTATCGCATATGCGAAAAAATCAAAACTTCATAAAAATAATAAAGTTATAAATTATTTTTAATCTATATTTGATTTTAAAAGTATAAAAAATTGTTAAAATAAAATTACTAGATTTTTATAAGGTGATGCAAATTCAAAAATTGTTAACTTTACTTATAAAATTTATAGTAAATTAATAGTAAACTAATAGTAAATTTATAGTAAATTCAATTTAAAAGAGTAAAAATAAATTAATATTAAAAAATCTTACTAAGCCAATATAGATAAAATTTTAACCAGTTATAAAGCTAGCTTTTCTGATTATAGTAAAAATAAAATTATTAAAATTAACTAAAAATTTTATAAAAATTTATAGATTTTAGTTTTATAATTAGAATTTTTGATTTTTTCACATAGGCGATACATCGCACCCTGTAAGATCTGGCATAATGTGAAATCAAAACAATAAATAAATTTATTAGTTTAGGGTTAGGATAAGGGTTAGTTTAGGGTAAGAGTTAGGTTAGGGTCAGGATAGTGTGTTTTAGCAAAGAGTTTCTAATCCAAAATTTCGTAAGAAATTTTTTTTGCTAGAGTATAAGAAATAGTTTTATAGACAAAATTTAGTGTTATGTCCGATTTTTGAAAAAAAATTGTAATCGCTACAATCTCATGTTATATTTGATACTGAATTCTTATTGGTTGATCAGGGTAGCGATACATCGCCATGGCGATAAATATAATAATTCTTATAATTATATATATTTTTTTAATCTATATATATATATATATCGGTATATACATATATATGTATGAACTAAATATAAAAATCTCTATAACTCAGTTAGTTTTTGGTCAAATTTAATGATTTTATTATCATTAGAATCAGAAAAACTAGCTCTACAAACTTAAAAAAAGTTATAGCTATTATATTAATAAAATATTTTGATAATTTTAATTAGTTTAAAACTTTAAAATTAATTAAAGTTTTTAATAAAAATTTTTAGGTTAAAAATTTAATTTTACATATTATAAATTATTATAAAATATTAAAAAATATTTTACAAAAAAAATTAATTTATATTAAATATTTTATATTAAAAATAGTTTTATTAAAATTTAATAATAAAATTTTTAAATTTTATTATAAGTAAAATTTTGTATTAGACTTTAATAATTTTTTATTTTTAAATTCATTTTTGGGTTAATAAATAACAATAAATATAAATTTTATCAAAAAGATATGCTTCTAAAATTACAAATAGGTTAAATAGATATATATTTTAGTGTTCCTATGAACCTGAACTGAACTGAACTTAGGTCAAGTTCAGGTTCAGGTTCAGGTTCAGTATTGAACCTGAACCTGAACATTTTTTAAAACATGTTCAGGTTCAGGTTCAGTATTGAACTTTTATAGCTGGTTCAGGTTCAGTTCAGGTTCAGTTCATAAGTTCATGAACATGTTCAGGTTCAGTCTGGTGTTCATATGAACTAGTAATTCTAGGTTTGGGTCCGGGTTTGGTCTGGTCCAGACCAGACTCAAATTCTAAATTTTATTATTAAAACTTTATACTAAACTCAAACTCAATCATTCTCTAAATTTTACTAATTGACATAACTTTTTGCACTAAGTAAACTTGTTAAGCACCAAAAAATACATCAAATCGGCATATTTTATTTTACTTTTCTTAAAATTTGAAGAAAAGATGCTTAATTTTGGAAATTTTCATCAAAAATTCAAAATTAAGCATCTTTGACGCAAATTTTAAGGAAAATAAAATAAAATATACCGATATGATGTATTTTTTGGTGCTAAACAAGTTTACTTATATCAAGAAGTTATGATCAATTAGTAAAATTTAGAGAATCTTAGAAATTTGTATAATTTTATTAATAAAATTATACAAATTTCTATGATTCTCTAAATTTTACTAATTGATCATAACTTCTTGATATAAGTAAACTTGTTTAGCACCAAAAAATACATCATATCGGTATATTTTATTTTATTTTCCTTAAAATTTGCGTCAAAGATGCTTAATTTTGAATTTTTGATGAAAATTTCCAAAATTAAGCATCTTTTCTTCAAATTTTAAGAAAAGTAAAATAAAATATGCCGATTTGATGTATTTTTTGGTGCTTAACAAGTTTACTTAGTGCAAGAAGTTATGATCAATTAGTAAAATTTAGAGAATTATAGAAATTTGTATAATTTTAATAATCAAATTTTTTCTAAATTTCAGTTTTTTAACAATACTAAATTAAGCTTTTTGTACTAAATTTAGTATAGCTTACAGATACCCATTAAGTAAAAAATGCCCATCTCATAATTTTGCTATAGATCTGCTAACAACTAGAGCTAAATACTGACCTAGATCCGATGCAAATTTTGGTGTCCCTCCTGTAGAATTCATTAGTAAGCTTTGATCATCATGAAATTATAAACAACCAATCAAAATCGTTTTATATGCTATATTTCTGAATTTTACATAGTGTTGGAGGTAACTCAAAATCCCGTACCAAGCATATTTATGACTGAAAGAGCTGCTAGCAAACATGTGATCCCTGTACAACCTAACTGAAATCCTATGACACATGTGATCCTCACAACTGCGCCGAGACAGTCACGTTTATAAAAAAATTTAGAATCGGAAAGACGATACAAGACCTGATCCTGGCCCTGATACTCTGCAAGACCATATGAAGATTATGAAGAAATTATCACCAAGCCTCCACGATTTCATAGAAGAAAAAGAGAACAATCATTGCAAGATCAGATCGTCCGATAGTGCTAAACTAAAAAGAAATAGTTTAATTAACGGAATTGACTTACAATCAGAATTATGATAGTAAACCGGTTGCATTTGAGGCTTTGTTAATTATCAGAACAGCCTTCCAAGTTAAACATAGGAAATCGATTGTCAATGATTATGGCGTGATGAGGTTGATGAAGGAAAAGTTCGAATTTCTTCTTTTTGTTTCTCTTGTAAATTTTACAAATAGAGGTGGGATTTGTTCTGTTGGAAGGAGGTCTAGAGGATCTTTCTTTTGGTTTTTGGTCGGTCTTTGGTCTTTGGTTTTGGTTCAGTTCGCTCATGGTTCTTTCATGGTTGAAAGTCTTAAGAATAAAATTGTACCCTTTTGTTTTGTTTTAAAATAAAAACCAATTAAACGTAAGTTCAATAAAGCCTTACCTTGCCAAATCGATATGCCTCTGTTTATTGGCCTTATCGTTTGGTTGTGTTTTTGTGTGTGTGTTTTGTTCGATTTCTTTTGTGCACCCGGACCCCAGTTCGCCCTCAACAGTAGTAAGTAAATAAGATATTACACCATATTACCTATACATAAAAATAATACAATAGCCTGCGGGTTGATAGCGTAGTGGTTACGCTCCCAGGTCTCCAAATGTAAGGTCGCCGGTTCAACCCCTACTAGCGGACAAAGAAAACTATACTCTATCATGAGACGGATGGGCTGAACTAGGATGCTAGGACCACATTTGGAAAAATCTAACCACATTCCATGTATGCATGCTTTATAAGGACAATCCCGGTGAAAATCTGGTTGATAAACTTGAATACCCCCGGTGGAAATCCGGTCAGAAAATTAAATACCTCCGGCGAAGTTCCGGTGGACGAACAGTGACAATTACCTTCGGTGAAGTTCCGATGGACGAACAGCAATTACCCTTCGGCGAAGTTCCGATGGACGAATACTTAACGGTTAAATCCCCCGGTAGTTATGGGTCAGCTGGTTAATTCCTGCTGGTTACAATAGATTTAGAATTACTAGTTATAGTAATGATGTATGTGAATAGTATGTAGGGGGCCTGACATTTAAGGAAGGCCCCAGTAAAACTAATGATCTAATAAAAGGTGACGCTATGCAGCGTCCTGACGACGATCAAGTCGCCAGGTTTAAAAAAAATAATAATAATAATAATAATAATGAGGGTCAAATTAATTATAATTTATCTATGAAATGGACTACTTGTTTCACTCAATATCAAACTAATACAATTCTGCTAAACGTTTATGATGCTTAAAATTGTGAAGAGCAAATAAATATCCAATTTTACTTGTTTTTAATCGTAAAATAAAGAATGCAAAGCTGGAAAACTTATATGAAATATGTTTAAAAATAATTAAAAATGATTTTATCGAATTAACACAANTTTTTGTTTATTTTTAGATATCAATTACTGAATAAACAATGTCATGTGATTATGAAACACCGATTGACCAATCTAATTTAATTGAGTCGTTAATCTTTGGTTGTAAATCTATTTTTAGAACACGTTCGTTAAAAAATTGGTTTACATTCAAGTTAAAATATCTCGATAAATTATTATATTAATGTAGGGTAAAAAGTGAAATACATATAGATATAAACCGGAACTTTAATTTGAATCAAAAATCTCGAAATTGATAAAAAAGTCTCAAAGACGGGTTTTCCTAGTCCACTGCCCATTTCTTCTATTTTTTTTGTTATGTAAGACAGAATATCGCCCTTACATCATAATAATACTAATTTTACTAACCATCTGCCCAAATTTCCATATCGTAATATAATTACTAAAAATTCATTTAAATTCGATTCCTTATCAATCTTAAGTAGTGACTTGAACCGGGTAACAAAATCGTCAATCGGTTAACCGACCCGACATAACCGAGCATAATCGGTTAACCGAGATTATTTCGGTTGGCCCGGGTCAACCGAATTATCCGAGTTGACTGGCTCAACCGAGTAGTGTTTTGAGCCGAGAAAAATTCGTTACTGCTATTTTCATAATTCTTGGAACACCTGATAAAAATTGACCGAATGATGTTTCGGCCGAATTCGATAAGTTATTGAGTCGGTATAATAAAATAATTAATAAAAACTATTTTTGTATCGTAATGATCATTTTACGATTGTCATACAATAATGTCAACGATTTTAAATTTTCGTTAGAATGCTAGACTTTTATAACAAATATATAGGTGCGACTATTAAAAAAGTTAAATATGATCATGAATTGAGATATCCCAAATTCTTTAAAAATAAATTTTTCGTCTTCGACAAGAACGAAAAATAATTAGAAATAAAATAATGCCTTCGTTCGAACGAAAATGGATCCCGCCAAAGAATTGGAATCAAAATTTAGTTTAATTTTTTAAAACTGAATTTTTCGTCTTAGACAAGAAACGAAAAATAATTAAGAATGAATAAATGCCTTCGTTTGAACTAATATGGATCTTGTCAAAGGATATGAATTGAAGTTTTATACAATTTTTTAAAAACTAAATTTTCGTTTGCGACAAGAAGCGAAAAATAATTAGCAATGAATAAAGACTCCGTTTGAACGAAATTGAATCTTGCCAAAGAATAGGAATTGAAATTTAATTCAATTTTTTAAAACCGAAATTTTCATCTTCGACATGAAATGAAAAATAATTAGAAGTGAATAAGAACGAAAATGGATATAAGAATTGAAATTTAATGCAATTTTTTAAAAACGAATTTTTGTCTTCGACAAGAAACGAAAAATAATTAGAAATGAACAATAAAGGCTTAGTTTGAACGAAAATGGATCTTGCCAAAGAATAGGAATTGAAATTTAATTTAATTTTTTAAAACCGATTTTCGTCGAAAAATAATTAGAAATGAATAAAGGCTTCGTTTAGCGCCAAAGAATAGGAATTGAAATTTTACGACTTACGATATTTAGTCTTATTGTAATATATATTAGTCACCTGATTTTATTAAATTACGTATCTGATTCCTATTCCCCGAAATCATAAACTTAATCGAATCGGCCGAAACATCATTTGATCATTTGGTCAATTTTTATCAGGTGTTCCAGGAATTATGAAAATAGCTGTAATCGGTTAAACGAACCGAAATATTTGATGTCAACCAATTGCAACCGATTACAGCTGTTTTCATAATTTCTGGACCACCTAAAAATTTTTTCGTTTCCCGAAACCTCTTCGATCCCGTTCTAAGAATCACCTACCTTTTCGGAAACTATTTCGCTGTGCTTGTAACTTCGATACGGAGACAGCGAAGTAGTTTCCGAAAAGGTAGGTGATTCTTAGAACAGGATCGAAGAGGTTTCGGGAAATGAAAAAATTTTTAGGTGGTCCAGAAATTATGAAAACAGCTGTAATACATTTTGTCAACCGATTATTTGATTCTCAACCGGTTGCACGGGTCATCCGATTATCGATTCTCAACCGGTTGTACGGGTCAACTGATTAAGCATTTGCTCAACCGGTTACCTGAAATTTATTCGGTTCGGGTCGGTTAGCCGATTATAGTCCAACCGGTTCAAATTACTAATCTTAAGTAATTCAATAAAACTATCATTCTTTTCTTACTACTTCACTTATATATATCCCCTAAAACGAACTCAAACTACTACGCAACAATTCTATAAATCTCATTATTCAAATACATACAGAATACTATCATAATATACTGCCTTTCTAATCAACTCAAAAACTTTCCCATAATACCTCCATCACCCATTATCAATATATATATTATCTATCTCTCTATGTGTCCTTACCGAGAAATGCTTTATAAAAATTAAAACCATTGCCATTATATACTACCGTAAGACTGTATTAATCGTTATCAACTTTTTTTCCTTACTGTATACTTTCTATACCAATCATCACACAATAACTATATTAGTTACAATCTACATCAAATACTATCTCTCGACAATATGATCTACACTCCAATCTTTATTTACATACACTATCTACATACCTTTCACCCACTCATATCTCACTGCATTTGTGCGTTGCATTTCTTGTTGCATAGTGTATCGCACCCAATGTCACATAACTATTATAGTAAGGTTAATAATTCTGAGAAACGAAGGAATTAATTCAGGCTGCAATAGTCATAACCTGGTTTATATTTGGTCACAAGTTATCTGGATAATTCTTAGATTGGTATAATATCTGGTTAAAAGGTGCAAAAAATTGCATAATGTATAACAATTTGGATTAGGGTGGGGAGAAAAAAGCCCGATTGATTTCAGAAATTTTGAAGGCTATAAAAATAGTGTTACACAATTGATGTTCAAACCGAAATTAGTATATGACTTTCATTAATTGTTTTCTTTTTATGAAAGTCATATACTAATTTCGGTTTGAACATCAATTGTGTAACACTATTTTTATAGCCTTCAAAATTTCTGAAATCAATCGGGCTTTTTTCTCCCCACCCTAATTTGGATTATAAAGGCATTAAAAACTCGAATAGGCGATGGTATTTACATGCTAATGATTATTGATCATTGACGATTGATCATTGATGATTTATGATTTAATTGAAATTGTTATTTCTGCTATTGCTATAGCTACCTATTTGAAATGTGTACAGTGTAATCCTATTAAAAACAAACAAGATGAAAATTTCCTTTCTTGAATTGCAAGGAAATTTTATCTGAAGATCTTCTATAGCGAAGTTTCTTTTCTGAATTGCAAGGAAATTTTGGTTGTAGATCTTCTATAACGAAGTTTCTACGTAGGAAAAATAGAAAGTTAAAAAATTGAAAATCTTAAATATAAATAAGGTTGTTCATTTTTCCTTGCTTGTTAAATTAAAGGAAAAATGTCTCTCTCTTTATTATTAACGACTATATTAAAACATTATACCGAAGGTCCACCTGGGAAGTCATGGGATTTAAAGTTTCATTTATCAGTGGCAGCGCTTAAAAACGACGATAGGATGCTAAAATTATCTATTGAAGAAGCTCGAAAGCAATTTGATCAATATATTGGACAAGTTAAGGATCCTTCTAATGCTGTTGTAAAAGAAGTTGTATTAGATGAACGATACAGGCAAAAGAGTAGAATATATTTAGAAAAAGTTTTAAAACAATATGAAGATGTGTTAGACGAAAAATGGAAAGAACCAAGTGATGGACTTCATGGAGAATGGGTATATACTAAAGAAGAAAGCAAAAATAATGAATTTGATAAAGTAATACTTCATATGCATGGTGGTGGATATTTTCTGGGCACACCTAAAAGTGAAAGAATTCTTACATCTATATGCTCAGGGCATACTAAAGCTCGAGTATTATGTAAGTTACTCTGAATTATGATAATTCTAATTGCCAATATCGTAATTAATTCTTACTAAATATTATTATTAAATATTATTATATTAGCAATTGACTATCGTCTCTCTCCAGAACATCAATTTCCTGCTGCTCTTTGTGATTCAGTCGCAGCATATCTTTATCTTATAAACCCCGAGTCAGATGCTGGATTTAAACCGATTAACCCTAAAAAAATCGTTTTTTTGGGAGGAAGTGCAGGAGGCGGTTTAATTCTTGCAACACTCTTATTTTTAAGGGATGCAGGATTACCTTTACCAGGAGGCGCAGCTGCATTGGTGAGTATTAAATAAATAAATTAAATAAAATGGTTCTTTTTTTTTACTTCATTATCATATTTACATATGCATTATTGGTTTACGTAACCTTTAGTCACCATGGGTATGTGTATAACTTATATTTGAAATTAGATTTCAAATCAATAAAAAATTAAAATGATTTAACTTTTTAAAATAGGTAGACTTAACACATAGTATGCCATCTTTTTTGGATGCTGAAGTAGATAAGGCCGACATTGTGCCTAAAATATTAGGCTTTCGTAAAATTGGTCCTTCATCTCCTATCGCAGACGAATATATCGCTAATGCTAAGGCTCTATCCGATAAAATTGCTCAAAAGAAACCTAATATCGTTAGTCATCCTTCTTTTACCGAGATACCACAGATTCAATTATATTGTGCTAATGAAGCATTAGCTATCCCTTATGTTAGGTAAGTTATCTGAAACATTTAACAGAGAGTATAATTTTAACTTATTATATATAATATCCGATTTCTAGTCCTATGCTTGCAGAATCTTTAGGAGATTTGCCACCTATCTTATGTGTAAGTTATTTTCTGCAATACTGATATTTATGATAAGTTTATAATAAGTTTATTACTTTACTTATAATGGATAACAAATAATTTTTACTTATAGCAAGTTGGAGGATTTGAAAGCTTTCGTGATGAAACAATATTATTTAGCCATAAAGCTGCG
This sequence comes from Gigaspora rosea, assembly GCA_003550325.1. Classification (NCBI taxonomy): domain Eukaryota; kingdom Fungi; phylum Glomeromycota; class Glomeromycetes; order Diversisporales; family Gigasporaceae; genus Gigaspora; species Gigaspora rosea. Next base: position 17,837 of record QKWP01001328.1, on the reverse strand, counting down.
AATCCTCATGAATATCAATTACCTTCGTACGCAACTAAAAATTTTAAAAAGTCTCCCTTTAAAAACCCTACTAAAGTTATGCTTGAAGTTTATGATGAAATGCCTCATGCTTGGCATGTAAGTAAAAAAAATATTAACAGAATACAGTATTATTTTTTTTGTTATAAATATTTGATAAACTTTTATTCAATTTTATTAATGGTCAATTATACAGCTGTTCACATTTTCCAAACATTCTCAAATAGCATTTGAACGCTGTTGTAGTTTTATAAATCGTGTTACTTCTATGGAAGGCGAGAATACATCCATGATTGATCTTTTTAAAGAAGATGTAGCATCTTCTTCAGTTTCGATTTCCCCCTCATTTATTGCAATGAGAATTGGTACAAATGGAGAGATCAAAGAATTAAATGAGACCGATCGAGATTGTCTAAAATGGGATAAAATTGGTGTAGTACCTAAAGAAGTTTAAAAATTACATTTCTGACAGAGTTATTGAAACTTCAAAGTGATATGCAATTAAATCCCCAAAACTGATATGTGCGGGCAAGTTTTTGTATCAGTATTGAGAGGTTGTCAGATTTGAAAATAGTTATAAACCATTTAGTTTTATATAGTATAAGTAGATTTGGTAGATTAATTTTTTATCAGTTTTGTCCGGATCGATTTTAGGAGGTTCAATAGTATTAGTTTATAAAATTATTTTGATTATTCAAATTATTATAGATTTAAAAGTGGAAGTTAATATTTTAAATTGCGTATAAACCCTATATTTGTTTTGTGAAAAAAGACTGTTTCACTCCTAAGCTAACATTTGTATCTTACAATATAATTAACATTCTTTATTATAATAAAAAATTTTTGTTAATTCATATTTTTAACCTTTGAAGTATCTTATATTGAAAATGGCGTTTTGAGACTATCGGCGAAAATCAAACTCGGAATTTGATTGTTTGGTATTCACGTTGTTACTACATGAACTCAATGCTAAAATTTTTTTGCATTATAAGCCAGATATAATGGCTACACATTTAACATTTAATTATTCTCATCTATTTTATTGAATAAAGATTCCATGTCATAATCCATTTAAAGATCTAAACTGAATAATGCCACTAACTTTTTTGCGGGTCAGCAACTCTGTTAACAGGTGAATTGCCAGAGTTTTGCTATAACCGTGGAAATGTATCCTTCCTTCACTACTGCTGTATCCTGCAAAAATCAATAATATTATTGATAATAGTAATGCTAGCACTCTTTCTTGAAAACTTAATGCAATTTTTTCATTTACAGCAATTGGTGTACAGTGGAAATTTATAAACTTACCAGTACCAGCTTGTTTGCATTACTGGACATACTTATCATCATATTTTACCTAGAAATATCCCTAACCATTCAATAAATTGGTATCTTTATGATGAACAAGAATGATATATTGCAGCCATAATTGTAAAGTTCCAAATAAGCGGGTATTGATTATTCAACAAGTACTATCAAATGTCAATTATTATGCATGTTCATTAAAAAACACTCCAGAATAGTTCAACTAGTGCTTTACTTGAATTACATGAAAATACTTCAAGTAATGAGGTTTCTGCTATAATACATGCAGATAACATCATAAATGTTCAACCACATAGTATTGTCATTTGGCATAGTACAGACATTGCATCTGAATTTGTGAATATTCTTAATGCACAGTATGAACCTCTTCAATATCAATTATTCTTTTCCCATGGAACTCCTAAATGGTATTCTAATAATTTATAATTTTTCACAAATTGAGTGGTACTATTATCATTTTAATACATGAACAATGAGTTTTTATCTTTGGAAGGATGACTTCTGAATACTTAGTAGATATGTATTCACATGTAGAAGAACAATTAAATTACATAGTAAATGAAAAAAATGGCTTTATAAAGAAAAATCAATTCAACAGAATAATAATGCAACTTTTAAAGAAGATTATGAAAATGACAATGATGAAAAAGATTATCTACACCTTCCTGCCTCATTTCTGGGATCAAAAAAATAGTGTTCAACTTGTGTTGCAAATGCTCTTGCTCTTGCATATTGTAGATAAAATCCTAGCCTTTTTGTAACAATGACCACAAACTCTAACTAAAAAGATATTTGATTACAGTTATGCCCTGGACAAAATGCATCAGAATTAGCAACAATTGTAGTACAAGCATTCTATTTGTGAGGGGATTTTGTAACAGAATTTTTACATATTTTACGATAGAAATTACAACCTTAATCAATATTATATGTCATGTAAGATTGCACCAATTTTTTAAAATTTTATTTTTAAGAAGGATTTTTTATTTTCAAAAAAAAACATTTATGCGTATGATAAGTCGTTTCTTAAATAAAATCTTGAAAATTAATAATTCCAAGTTTTTTCTTTGCAACACTTATTTTAAAAATTGGCGTTTCCAATAAAACTAACCTAACTTTTAGCCACATGCTATTTGTTATTGGAGTAATGAGTTTTGTGACAACTTTTTATAGTTAGCTTATACTAATTTAAAATAGAAATTTTTATAAAAACTCATAATAAAAATCATATAAAAACTAGCTCAACCATGTATTGTGGCTACTGAAATAGAGTATCAATTCAATGGCAGAATTTTATAGTAACATAATTTTAATGCAAACTAATGCAATCTTAACCACATACTGTAATTAATAGAATAGTATGTTCAGTAACTGAACTTTGGTGACGAACTAACTTTACAGATTTTATCCAAGATTTTAAAGTTTTTATACAAAGCTCCCGTGGCAGAGACACGGGTCGGGTGCTAGTATTACTGTTCAATTAATGAAGTCATATGACCATGGTCATATGACTTCACTTATTTGCAGCGAAGATTTTCAGCATGAGTAATAAGGTAATAATTCGTCAACGTTGTAATGATTTTGAACGATAATGATAATGTAAAAAGAGTGAAGAATTAAACAAGCAATAAATGCAACTCTATAATAAAAAAAAGGACGTTGGACCTCTATCTCTCGTTGATTGGAATGATAAATGCACTTGATCGGTTAAACGAACTTCCGACAAATAAAAAAATTTTTTTCAGACCCGTTCCTACAGATTGATTAAGGTGCTTGAGAACACCCATATCACTTCTGTTGTTTATCTTTTGTATTAGGGTGTTTTCAAGCACCTCAATCAATTGATTGGAAGAAAATTTTAATTAGTAAATGAATCAAAATGAAATACCATTTCAACGAAACAATCGGCGTGATCAACCCACCTTTTTCTTAAAAAATTAACAATTGAAAAAGGTCACACACAAGCATTACTTTTACATTTTTTACATAATAAACAATGAATTCTCAATAAATTCTAACCAACCAAAAATTTGCCATTTTATTTTTAATGCTACGTTAGGGTGTTACCTCAACTAAGTAAATCAAACATAGTTAGGGTAATATATGAAGATCATTAATTTCGGATTTTCTATAGGCCGTATATTTAAATATTAGATTAAATTTACATTTTTTAGCATAAGTATCCAACAAAAGTGCATATAAATTTTTTTTTTTTTTTTTTTGAAGCTTTCACCTAGCTCTACATGGTAATAGAGCTATTTTTTTAAATAATTTTTTTAAAAAATTTCGTAAAATTTAATTAATTATTTAATATTTAATATTTATATAATAACTGAATGATTTTATAAACTATTGAAAAAAAATAGCTCTATTACCACGTAGAGCTAGCTGAGAGCTGCAAGTTAAAAAAAAAAATTATATACACTTCCGTTAGATATTTGTATCAATAAATGTAAATTTATTTTTATAATTATTTTATAATCATCTAGTATAAAAAGTTGGTTAACGATAATATCGAAATATAACCATTAATAAATCCGAAATTAATGAACTTCATATGTTACCCCGACTATGTTTGATTTTATTAGTTGAGGTAACACCCTAATGCTACGTGTATATAACGTTTTAGTAATATGTTAAAATGTAAGAAAACTGTATTAATAAAACGTAAAATAAATCCACTCATTTTAATAATTCAAAAGAAAGGTAATATCGCTAACTATACAGATATCTTTTTATTTTTATTATAGTATTTTTTTAGCAATGAATAATTCATAAAAGGATCAGTTTTTACTTAGTTTTTTAAAAATATTAATAAATAAATCATTAACGATCATTATTTTGTTAGTTTAACATAGCATTAAAAAAATTCAATTTTTTTTTTGTTTTTACGATAAAATTGCAATTTTTTTTTTTTTTTTGCTTTAAGTAAAAAAAAACCTCATTAAAAGTGCATTTTTTTTTATTTTTATTCATCAGTAAATCGCATATTTTACGTATACCGCACGCATAATTTACCAATTCTCCGATAATTCTGTGTCTCTGAGTTTAAAGGATTAATCTGTGACGTAACTTTTTGTCCCATCCACGCCGTAAATCAAGATGTAACTGACATGTCAAAAAAATATACCTAATACCTAATTTTTGTAAAAAGGTTATCGGTATGTACTATATAAGCCAACATACCAAGAACAGTTTAAGATATTTTTTTGAATACTAAATTGTCAAATTAATAAAAATATAAAATCCAGTGAAATAAAACATAGACGTACGTACAGTTTCTATTTCATGTGAAAGTAATAGCTAACGTGTTTTCTTAATAATAAGCAACGTATTTGTCTGAATATAATGAGAAATATCTAAAGTTAAAGAAGTATTCTTATTAAACTCATTTGCTAACACTTTTCCTTCTTCAACACCAATATCATTGTAACTAAGGTCTAAGAAAGTTAATGTAGTGTTTGTGCTAAGTGCTTCTGCAAATGCTTTTCCACCTTCAATGCCAATATTATTGTAACGAAGATTTAAAGAATTTAAAGCAGCGTTCTTACAAAGTGCCTTTGCCAATGCTTTTCCTACTTCATTGCCAATACTATTATGACCAAGATTTAAAGAAGTTAAAGTAGTGTTTATATAAAGTGCTTCTGCCAATGCTTTTCCTCCTTCAATACCAATATTATCGTAACAAAGATCTAAAACAGCTAGAGTAGTGTTTTTATGAAGCTCTTTTGCTAATGTTTTTACTCCTTTAATACCAATATTATTGCCATCAAGTTTTAAAGAAGTAATTTCCTTACAAAAAAGAACCTCCGCTATTTCTTGGAAATCGAACTGATTTTGAAAAAGATCTAAAGAACTAACGGTGTTATTTCTACAAAAATTTTTAAATAACAGATCATTATTAAAAATAAGTCCGTAAATTTCTAAACATTCAAATTTCCTATTTGTTCGTAGAAACATCGCAATTAAAGAACATTTAACAGCGTTTACAAGTTTGTCACTGTTATTTTCCCATCTATTACCAAATACTTCTTTATAACCTTTGTTAATAAGCCAATTAATAACCCCACCATTTAAAAATTTACAAACAGAAGTATTATAACTTATATATTCAAATAATGGTTTTGGATAATTTGGAAGTTGAATTTTAAACGGGATTAATAACGCCTGTTCTTCTGCATTTAAAGCCAAAAGACATGTGTTTATAAGTTTTATATTGCCTAATTTCTCTCCTATATTACTCCATAATATTGGTACAATAATCCTACACCAGTGACGATTTACAAGAAGGCATAAATATAAGCTTTTAGAATCATCCTGGAAGCTATCAAATATTTTAAAAAGGCATTCGTTCGGTAAGTTGATCATTTTATGAGAATTATCTATTATAAAAAGGTACGCATGCACGTACGTATATATAAACGACAAGAAATGTTGTGAAACGTTGTAACGGTGTAACTATATATTAAGTTTACAAAATAACTCGTTAATAATATTACTAATCAATATTACTGATGGACCTACATCTCCCCCTTGACTCGGGCGGGTCAGGTATTGAACCGGTTATGATGGGTCATGAAACTTTTAAAGTTGATCCTTAAAAGTTGATGTAACGACTCTTAAAGAGCTATTAGTATAAAGAGCAGCCTGAATTCTGGAATTTTTCGGATTTTGTATTGAAAGATTTCTCGGCCTTGCTCGGATTTGCGTTCTTTCATTTTCTACTTCGGAAATATAATGAGTTACTGTATTTTAACAGGCCATTTTCGACCCATGACCCGTCATGAAGCTGATCTGCACATGGTGATACAAATCGATAAAAATTTTTCAATCAATGTACTCCAATTAATCGATTAATCGATTTTATTAAACTAATCGATTACAGATCATCATAACTGATGACGCAACTAATATTTATATAAAAAGACTTACATATATTTATATAGTATAATTTTTTTTTTAAAAAAAAAATTTCCTAATGATCAAAAATTATATCCCGGAACATGTTTTGGATGCAAAAGTCTCTTTTTTGTGCAACTTTAACATCTAAAACTTCTTAAAATTTCATGATTCTTTCAGTAATATACAATTTATTTGCTAGAATCATGTAATAATTCTTATAAGATTGAATTTGGTACAACTCTTAAATTTCTTTTCACTCATGATGTAGTAGAATATTCTTACAAAAGTAATGTTACAAAATAATAAATTTACAACTTCTACAGCATTTCTGCAAAAATGACCAGTCAAATATATTACAAAATGATGAATATGCAATTTAAAAATCTAAAAAAATGTTAAAGAAATCGGAAACCAGAATAAGAAGTCATCAAATTCTTTTCTTTTTTATTTTTTGATCAGCAAATTTCAAGTGATTAATTTTAATCGATTAGTTGAACTTATCAATTGACCAATTAATCAATTGGTCAACTAATCGATTAGTTGAATAAATAATAAACAAAGCTTGGTAAAATACATGTAAGGTAGCAACAGAAACAGCAGTGTTGATATTCTTGACAAATCACTAGTTGATTAATCGATTAGTCGACTAATCGATTAATCGAATAAGGGTGTTCTCAAGCATCTCACTCAATGGATCGGAAATTGAATAAATGAATCAAGTGAGTTACGAGATACAAACCACCTTTTTCCGTCAAAAATTTGTCATTGATAAAGTTCACTCAAGCATTGCTTTATATTCAAACATTATAATAAACAATAAATTCTTACCAGGTTTCTATCCGATCCAAAAAATAACCATTTTATTATTAATGCTCGAAGCTTTTAAAACAAATGATCGATACCTTGATACGAACATAATAATTACAACAAATCTTTTAAAATAATAAAAACATAAAAAAAAAACCTCTTGTTGCTGTAAAGTAACTTTCGCTAATGGTTCGATAAATTGATTCTGTTGTTGTTGTAACAAAAAATTTAAATTGTATAATAATTAAAAGAGAAGCAGATGCAACTAAAGTTAAAGCTTCAGCAATCAGTTAAATAGAATTTTTTTATTAGATTTTTTAGTTGTTTTGAGTGGCATAGTGAAGATCACGGACAAAAGAAAAAGAGTACGTCAAGCATTTAATTCTATTAATATCGTCATTGATGTTGATGCTTGGGCATCATCACGATCATTATTAAATCAAGTGCTTGAGAACACCCTAAGTTGGGTTTGTAAAATTCCATTCGATTAGGTGTTAACTTTACAACTAAATCGATTAATTCAATTTTCAATTTGTATCACTACCTGCACACTCCGGATAAGAGCTTTATTATTTAGTAAATTGCTAATACAGTATAAGCATTTTAGTAGGTTTTTGCCTATTTTGAATTCTGACCCACAATTTTCGACCCATGACCTGCCAGGTCGGTGACCCATACGGGTCAGCCGACCCGGGTAATAACTCTACAAGAATCTTATTAAAATCCACATACAATCCTTTATTACAAACTCTAACCATAAATTAACTATAAAAATAATAAATAAATAAAAAAATCCTCCCTAAAATTTTAAAAAATTTAATATCAAAAGCAAATTTCTACTTCCAACTTCAGTCATGAATTTTCTTTCTGTAGAAGTTATGATCAAAATCAAAAAAGTTAATGTTATTTAAATTTAGAAGATACTACAGTTCTAAATGTTTTAACTTACTGTATTATGATATAACATTTTATACTATGATATGGAGTCTTTGCCTTGAAAATGACCTTACGGGGCTATGTAGATCTTATGAATAAAAATTAAAATTTCTAGTCATCCAATAATCCAATTCAAATAATTTTTTTTTATTTCGTAGAACTCACTAAGCTCTACAAANAAAAAAAAAAAAAAAAAAAAAAAGCTTATTTGAATTGGATTACTGGATAGCTAGAAATTTTAATTTTTATTCATAAAATCTACATAGTACCGTAAGGTCATTTTCAAGGCAAAGACCCCATATGATATTCGTATAATTTATCTTATCATAATACTTTGTATAATTTAAAGTTACAAGTATAATTTGCACATAAAGCAGTTTCTTTGTTACTTGTATAAACATAAGAATATGCTTCTGACAATTTATACAGATTTTATTAATTCCTTTTTTAATTTATTCATAGACTTGTATAAAAAAGATAATTTATTCATGATTAGCTAGGAACCAGTACCAAACATAGCGACACCAGGAAAAATGGGGTCTTATGATGCAACCTACGTCGAAAGAAGGCGGTTATATTTGGGCGAGGGTGATTTTGGGTCGTAGGAAGAGATGGGTTTCATGCGTGCGCATGTTTCCTTAATCGTGGCATTAATGCGCATTCATTCGCATGTTTCGGAATCATTCTCATTTTATCCCAAAGTAGATATAATTTAGACCAAGGAGCGTATTGTCGGCGGAATTAAGAAATATGGATGCAAGAGTCTCGAAAAATTCCGAAAATAAAATGAATGAACATAAAAGAAGAGAAAGATCGGGGTAAAAATTTGAGCACGTATCCGATATTTTCCGAAGGGAAAATATATCGTGCGATATCATGCGCATTTTTCCCATCACTAGTCGTAGGTATGATTTCTTTTATTTGTCGCTTTATCACACACACACTAATGCTTATGCTACTTCATTCAACAAATTTTGACCAAACATTCAATGTATAATTTTCATAATCTTTTCAACAGGAATTTCCCTATATCCTTGTTTCATATAATTAACAATTTGTTTATATATATTTTGTACATCGAATCAAATTTTTGTGGATTTTGAGTCAACTTGTGTTGCATAAAATTCTAACTCTGTTGGATATAGATTAAATTCTACTTAATAAGTGAATCTAAAATTAAAGATTTAATTATCATATTATCAAATCAATAAAAATAATTTTATATGAAAATAAAGTAAACGAGATTGAAATTCATATTCATTAAATTTATACTGTAGATTTTAAAATTGACCGAGTTGCAAAATCATTTTTAACTTGCAGTGCATTTGAAAAGCTTGTCAAATTTTTTGATAGCAAATTAGTTAATCAATGCATAAACATTTATTTTATTATACGAGAAGATTATGATTTTCTCTTCAAGATATATTAAAAAAACAACTATTGAAATCACTAAAGACTGTATTGGGATAGAAAACATTTAACTTATGGTATTAAAACATCGACAAATCTTGTATTGTAACTTATTAAAAGTAGTCAAACTTTCCGGTATACCCTGCCTACAGAATATATAACATACTTTTGTAGTTTACATCAAGGTGTTTAAAACAGGATGGGTATATACGTAACTTATTGGTGAGTTTCTGAGTAATATCGTTACGCTCTAAATTGAACAACTTGCGCTAGAAGAAGTTTTTCATTTACAGCAAAACAAAATGTCACTAAAAAATCTTAATTTATTTAATCTCAGTGGTTAGCTTTTCAGATTGAAACTTAATAAAATATATGCGTAAAATAGCTTTGCGATGTATTGCTGTTTAAATTGGGTAAAACTAAATATTAACTAAATGGATATATAATTAATTTTAGGTTAAATTCTTTAACAGTTAAAGATTCGAGTAAATTTAAATTTCATTTCAACTTAACAGTTAAGTATATTTAGAATCAAATTATGTTGGCAAGATTCTGTTCCAACGTACAATATATATGCTGTTTCATATTAGAATCAGAGTTTAGCTAGGATCTATTTTAGAATAAATCATTCGTAAAACTAAAGCTACCGCATTTTCGAGTAATAACGCTCACCTGCGCGTTATTTTGAGTACATACGCGTTATTTCGAGTACGCGCTTACGCGTTATTTTACAGCTGATTTGAAAATTAGTGGGACACGCATGTGATGAATTTTGTAATCAAAACTTCGATAATTATTTTTCGGATCGCGGTATGTTTTGTACCAGCCGAAAATTATATTATACTTTTATTACCGAAAAATAATTACCGAAATTTGCTGACGTCCATCACAAAATCCATCACGTGTCCACTATGAAGGCATTAAATATGTAATCAGCTAATTTACATTGATCCAAACTTGCGCCATCATTTAGAAGCCATACATCTTATTTTTGAATGATACGATTTTCGAAATAACGCTCACGAGCGTCATTACGCGAAAATACGGTGTTTTACAGTAATCTGAAGAAGATATTAATTTAATACAACATATATAAATTTTACCATGAATAATATAAAATGTAATGACACTTGAGGTGCTAGTTCATTATTATATTAGGTTAGGTTAATACGTATATTGTGTGTCCGTGAGCCAGGGACCCATAAAATTTTGGAAATAGATTTTTCCAAATTTTTCCAAATTTTTGACTTAATCCCAAAATTTCCAAATTTCTGATTTTTCGGGGTTACACATGATCTGACCAATAAAAATAGGTCCTTATACATGTGATCCGACCAATAAAAAAAAATGGTTGATCTTTCGATAGCTTTTCTTTGAACGTCTCTTAGGTTTATTAAACCTACATATCGATATACTTTTATTAATAACTCTAACATGAATTCTAATCTAACCTAAAAAGATGCACCTAAAATTTCATATTATAATAAAACAAATTTCAATATCAGTCGCGACAAAAATTATTGAGTTTACTTGCTGTATTTGCGCGACAAAGGTGCATAAGAAAAAAAAACCAGTACATTATAATGTTTTTTTTAAACAAACAAATCAAAAAAAAAAAAATAGAAATGAGCCCCACCAAGAAAGTAACTGCCTATAGTCGTGCACAGGAGTTTTCGGAGCACTTCACTTCTGATTCTGGGAAACTTATGTGCCGTTTTTGCAATCACAGTGTCAATTATGACAATAAATCCTTTATTACCTCTTATATAAATAGTAAATCCCACCAAAAAAAGCATAACACCTATCTGAAATCTTTGAATCCTACTCGACAGCAATGTCTTCCATCATCGTTGACAGTAGCTGACAAAAAAAAAAACTTCATTTGTGACCTTGTTAAAGCATGGGTCGAAGTAGACATACCGTTGGAAAAACTTGACAAATTTCGGGAGTTTCTAAGTGCACATTGTAATGAAGGTGGTGCTATACCCACGGCTGATGCTTTACGTCGTTCATATTTACCAAAGGTTTTCGAAGAACATTTAGAAAGCCTAAGACATATGTTTAATGAAAAACAAGTAGCAATCATCATTGATGAAACGACAGATGCCAAAGGGCGTAGTGTTGTAAATACACTATTCTCTTATCGTGGGGTGACAAAACTAGTGTCGGTTGACTTTTTACAATCCGTAAATTATTCGACAATACTGTAGGTGGGCTTGTTTTACGGCTCTTAACGGAATGGAACATTCCTTTTACCTACCCAAAGGCATTTGTCTCGGATTCGGTCTCTTATGTAAAAAAGTGTTTTAAAGATGCTTTATGCCCTGTAATGCCTCAGTTGAAGCACAATACATGTTCCGCCCATATTATGAATCTAATCAGGTGAATTCTTTTATAATAAGATTAGTATTTATTCTCGAAATAGTAGGCCTGGGTGCTATTTCGAATTTTGGCCTGAATTCAGACCAAAATTCGAAATAATACCCATGCCCACTATTTCAAGAATTTACAGTAAGTTTTATAATTTTAATAATATAATTTTATATAATTCTTTTAGCGAATCATGGATATCAGTCTACCATTTTGATGGGGTTAAACTTTTAATCTCGCATATTAAAAAAACATTCGTGCATTCAAAGGCTCGTCGGTCTCGATATATGAACTTCTAGTTCAGCACGGGTTAAATCAACAATCAAACCCTCCTTTGAAATTTGTGCCGTTACCTGTCGTGACGCGTTGGAATACTTGGTTCAAAATTGCATTTTATGTTTGCGATTACTTTGAATTTATTCAAGGGTTTTATAAGGAGGAGCAAAAAGCCGAATCATCCGAAACTATTGAAAAAATTGTGAATATTTTTAATGACTTCGATGAGAGTGGACGAATACGAATTTATTTAATGTTTATTCGCCACTACGCTGAAAGGTTTATTCTAGATCTCAACTTTTTTCAGCAAGAAAATGCTCCCGCAATTCTATTCGTTGAAAATCGGATTCAACAACTTGAGGCCTTTATTAGTCATGGCGAACATAATGATGATTTTGGGAATGAGGTAAATCTGTGTATTACAAGCCTCGGATCGGAACCATATTTGTTAAATAACGTGTTTCAAGCAGCTTTTGCTGCAGCACACAAAAAGTTTAACGATCATTTTTTTCGCCATCCGTTTCGCCCTCTATTTGTTGCAGTACAAATTTTTGATCCTAATTTTGTTAAATTGACAATTAATAATCGTAATATTCAGAAATATTCAGCACAAATTCCCGAATTAATTAATCCTTCGGATGCTTTATTATATGAATGGGGTCATTATTGTAATATAGATTTGACATTAGTTGAATTTAGTAATTTAGGTGAATTTTGGGAAAAAATGTCTTCTTCTTTTCCGATTTTAAGCAATATTGCATTGCTTTATATTTGGTTACCTATTTCTTCGTGTGCAGTTGAGAGAAGCTTTTCTGTTTACAATAATCTTTTAGAAGACGATAGACAGAATTTAAACGAAAATTCATTAAAAATATTAAATATGTTGTATTTCAATCAACGCAAATAATAAATTTTAATAAAAAAATTTTTTTGGCGATTTTAAACATTAAAAAATTTTTATCCAAATTTTTCCAAATATTTGCTGATATCCAAATAAAGATCCGTGATTTGATACCCAAATTTTTACGGGTCCCTGCCGTGAGCCTATAATTTTTATTTTATAAAAACGTGTATTTGTTTTTGTTACACTAAAGCACAATTCAGACACGCTTGCGGACAGGAAAATTTACATTTTTGATGCGACATTATAAGATAATTAATGAATTTATCAAAAATGTAAATTACTAATCACTGAGTGTCCTCCGCTACGCTCCGAGACAATAATAAACAAGTTGTTTTATAAAAGCATGGCACAATGACTTGAATCATTCGTTTTTTTTTAATAGTGCTAAAGATAGACATATATTCAAAATGGAGAAAGTTGACGAGAAAGTTTACGAACAACTTTTTAATCAAAGTTTTGAAGATATGATTTCTGTTGCTAAAATGAACAATCTTGGATACCGTTACCAACATGGGATTCAAGTTGAAAAAAACGAAAATAAGGCATTCAATTATTATCAAAAAGTTGCAGAAATCGGGCACGCTGATGGAATATATAGGCTTGGATATTGTTATGAAAATGGTATTGGAATTGAAAGAGATGAACAAAAGGCATTATTATTTTATCAAAAATCAGTTGATATGGGACATATTGAAGGGACTTTTAACCTGAGTCGTTGTTATCGGAATGGAATTGGTGTTGAAAAAGATGAATATAAAGCATTTAGTTATTATCAAATATATGATGAAATAACAAATGAAGCAGCATCAAATAAACTTTATGGATATCAAGGTAAATTTGCCGTTGAAAAGGATGAAAATAGAGAAACTGCATATATTTATTACCAAACATCTGTTGAAATGAATGATGCTGTTGGTGCAAATAACCTTGGATACTGTTATCAACATGGAATCGGTGTTAAAAAAAATGAAAATGAAGCATTTTTTTATTATCAAAAATCTGCAGAAATGGGGAATGCTAATGGAATGTGTAATCTTGGACATTGTTATAGAAGTGGAATTGGTGTTGAAAAAGATATAAATAAGGCAATCATTTCTTATCAAAAATCTGCTGATATGGGAAATGCTTATGCAATGGATTGGATTGGAGTTTATTATCGAGATGGAATTGGAGTTGAAAAGGATGAACATAAGGCATTTATTTATCATCAAAAATCCGCCGAATTAGGGTGTAACGGCGGATTAAATGGTATCGCATTTATTTATGAGGCTGGATTTGGAGTTGAAGTAGATAAATTTAAGGCGTTCGCTTATTTTCTAAAGGCTGCAGAAATTGGAAACATTGATGCAATTTTTAGCGTTGGTAAAGGCTATGAAAGAGGAGGGTATGGAGTTGAAAAAGATGGACATGAGGCTTTTATATATTATATAAAATCTGCGGAAAAGGAAGATGCTGTTCTCTTTGATGTCTTTTTTAAAATTGGCGATTGTTTTCGTGGAGTAGAAAGAGATTTACAAAAGGCTGATTATTGGTATTGGAAGTGGAAGCAAGTATTCTATTTAAAAATTGTAATACTGTACTTATTCTATTGTAATTTTTTATTTTTTTTTAAAGAGAGGTCTTTCCTCTATATCTTTTATTAATAGTTATTATTCACTTAGAGTTACAAATGTATAATTACTATTCTAGGGAGATAGGGGTAAGAGCTAGTTTACTCTCGACCAATTCTTTGCTAGATTGGTCGAAGACCTCTAGTCTGTGATGAGTTTAGCTAGCGATGTATAGCCTAAATGAACGAATTTTCGTATTTTGTTTTCTAATACTATTTTACAGTATTAATAGGGGGTGTTTTTGTCATAGTTGGTGGGTCAATCTTTGGTGGATTTGGGAATGCTTCGGAATGTCTTGAGGCTCTTGATGGAATCCAATATTCTTTATGGAGTGTTTTTATTATTTCGTGATGGAGAAGGGGGGGTGTATTTATTTTGCTTGTATTTCGAGCTAGTAGGAAAAAGGGTGGAGTTGGTGATTAAACCAAAAGGCATTTTTTCTGTATATGTAAGAATGTGAAGGATCTGATGAATCTATCGGGGTCTTCTAGTGGTGATTCTGTTTCAGTCGCCACTCTCTGTAAAGTTCAACGTAGTTCCCTCTGCCATATTAGGTAATTAGATACGCAGGAAAATATGTGTACGATGTCCTCCAGTTCTGCATAGCAGTGTGGGCACAAATAATTAGGGTTTTTGGTTGGATTGCGATAGTGTAGAAGTAAGTGGGTTGGTAGTTCCTCTGTGATCATTTTTACTTTAAAGTTCTTTATTTGTGATAGAGATGGGTGCGTATACAAGGCAGCTGGCTTATCAGCAAAGGAGATATATTTAGGACATGGTCCCACTGTATATTTCCCATGTATGATTCCCATAGGTGAATTCGTTGTTGGTTGTACCATTGAAGTAAGTTGGTAATCCTGCTGGTATTTTTCAAAATGGATTTTGTCTGTGGAATACACGGAGTGCTTAGTAGTTCCATGGTGAAGGCGTTATAGGTAAAATGTTTAGGATTAATGTCCAAGTTATGTACAATTGATGGTTTTTGTATTTTGAGCTCTGAGTCAAATTTTAAAATGATCTTTTGGTCCCCTATAATTCCTCTAAGTATTTTGAGGAGACTAGGATAGTCTTCTTTGTCTAGTTGATCAAGTTTGTAATGTTCTAATTCGATTGTTCTTTGAAGCGTCTCAATTGTTTGTTTGTGGTTTGTAATGATTTGTATATCGGTGTTGTTTGACACAGTTGAAAATAGAAATGTTATCATTGATAGAGATGAGTATAGGCATGATGGCCACATCCTATTGGTACAGCCAAGTATTTCTTCCTTTGTTGACAATTTTGCTGCTGCGAAGTAGGAGGGGTATGTTGTGGATCCGATCACATGATTTTCTTTTATTGTCGATAAATGTATTGTGAGATTCCGTTTTTTGAAATTATTTTTTATTAGTGCTTCCCAGACTTCCACCGGAGGGTTGACAAAAGCTGACAATGGTCTTGGCAGGAGGATTGAAATTTCCACGTCCGGTTCCTTCCGTGGTTGAAATCTGTTGTTTAATGCGGCGTATATATCAGATATTTTTCTGTGGACTATTCGAGTTAGGGATGTTACGGTCTGGTCCGGTCCGGTCCTGGTCCAAAAGACCGGTCCGAGTTGCGGACCGCGGACCGGACCGTGGTTAATAGACCGGTCCTATAGACCGGTCCATTAAACAGTCTGGTTCAAGACCGGTTTTGGACCAGTTTATTTTAGCCAATAGAAATTCAGAATTTCTACCTAGTACGTAATAGGTAAAAATTATTTTTTTTTTACATTGAACTTAAACTGAGTATTTGTTTGAAAATTAGCTTGCAAAGGATAACTAAGCTACTGTATTTGCTACTGATACTATCTTGAGTCTGCTAATGTGCGCTCCAAGATCTGTATATCCTTGGGATATAGTTATTAATCGTACTGGACACAAGCTTTATTTCTATAAGTGATTCAACGGTGTGTAAAATAATTTTTTTTCCTGATGATATTTTAACATTAAAGTAAGTAACTCCTCTAATACTATTACACACAATATCTTGATACAAAACGACACTAACTTTTTAGAATACAATTGGCCATAAATTTATACAAATAACCGAAGTTTTAAGCCGGATCAACCCAAATTCACAATGCTTTTTTTTTCGGTATATATTAAAGATAGATCAGTTACATATGAATTGTACAAGGCAATAATATTTTTTATATACCTCTGGGGGCAACGAACAAACTATCAATCGTTATTGCTTTTCAAATGAATGATTCGTCGAAGGCCTCCAAAAAGATAAAAGGTATGTTATCCTTACTTCCGCAATATATCACTTGTTTTGCTATTGAAACCGGAGTTACTATGATATGCTATTAATATTATTTACATAAAAATTTTTGAATTGGTAAAATTCACAGATTTAAAGATTTTAAAGATATTTATATGCTAATATTTCTTATAAGCAAAGATAAAAGATACAATATATATAATAATACAACATTTAGGTTAATTACAGGAAATGTTTTTTTTTAATTCAATTTTCACCCACTCCATTACTAATCCAGCTTTTAACATACAGACATGCTCTTGCTGTTTCCGGGTGAAGGCGGTTATGAGTTCTTGAAATAGTATTGCCAGCGATTGAAAAAGCATGTTCGCATGCGACACTGGTAGCTTGAATGCTAAGGTAATCAGATGCCATTTTTGATAGAATTGGATAAGCTTTCTGATTCGCTTTCCACCAATCCAGTGGGTTGGCATCTTCTTCAACTGTATCAAAGGTAAGGTAATTGTCCAATTCATTGGTATCCATGGTTGATGATTCTTGCCTCAAAGTATTTTCAACGGGAATTGCAGGTTCTTCTATTTCTGGTCGATTGCGCATGTTCCAAAAAAATTTTCTTGCAGCTTTGATCGGGCTTTCCGGAACATTGTCAGAAGTTGATAAAACTTGTCTATCTTCGTGAATATATTGATTCATAGCTTCTTGAATAACTTTCTTAGCATTAACAGTATCTACTATATCAAATATTTTTAATTTAGTATGAGGATCAAGGACAACAGAAATGATAGAAGGCTTATCCATTATGCTCCAGTATTCTTCTATTTTTCGGTTTATTGATGCTGCAACTCTATTTTGAGAAAATCCATCTTGCTTAATATATGTATTTAAATAATCTTGAATACTTAAAAACACCAAACGTATATCACCCATAGTTGGATATGATGCAGCCGAAAGCAATTTCGTGGCAGTTTCAAGTGGTTCTAGTAAGGCGAGTGTATCCTAAAAATAAAATTAATTTATTATATTTAGTTTATTAT